>APFE030943863.1:61527-75474 GCA_000404065.3 Pinus taeda
AATAGAAGTAAGGACGGAGCAAAAATATTCCTTTCCTTGGTAAGTGTTTCCCACCATTCATTCCACTCACTCGAGTTATTTCATAAAACAGAGATAAGAGTTATTTCACACTCTTTTGGCAAAGCCTATTGAGATTCTCTTATGATATATCTATTCCTTGATGGAGTCCTTGATATATTGATCAAGTTTTGATTCCTTGGAGATTAATTAGAGCAATGAAAACATGAGTACTCTTAATTCCTACTTCAATGCCTCTAATGGTGGACACAAGGCAAGGGAGGGGTTGCTATCATGGTCATAACTCCAAGTTCATTGTCTCTGATGGTGGACAAGGCAAGAGAGGGGGTTGCGGTCATGGTTGTGGTCGTGGAGTTTTCTATTTTACATTATATTTAGAGAGTTCAAAGCAATTTGAATGGAATCATTGTCGTCACTAGGTATAATGGATTAAGTGTGGTAATGGATAAAATGAAGTAATTATTTGTAAGCATTTGTTCTTGAAAGAACATTAGGATCCATCTTATTATAGAGAAAAGTACATGCATTAAAAACAACTCAATATTTCATGTGACATTCATATTGTATCTGACTAATTTTTCGTTAAAAACAATTTACTTTTTCACGTGACATTCCTTTTTTGTTAAAATTTCTTCTATTTCTAATCTGAATTACAATTGTAATTTGAAATAAGCTTCCAGTAAATATTAATTTACCAATTCTGCATGGAAATCATAAGAAACATTCACAATATAATATGAAGATCAAATGGGTACCTACTTCATATGGATTAAAAAATGATTTTACTACTTAATGTGAATTACAAGTGTAATCTTAGTTGGATCTCCAATATATCTTAAGCCATATTTTCATTTTATTTTTAGTAGTATTAAATGTTATTATGTCCTACCGCATTTTATTGTTAGCATTGTAATAAAAATATGCATTTTGCTATAGAATTAGTACTAACATGTAATATTGTTTTTTTTCCAAAACGCTATAGGTAATGACCACGAAGATGATGATAATAGACTATGTTTAGATTACATCATATATCAAAGATGATGACGATGATGATGATGATGGCATTGGCGACGATTATGTGGATGATATTATCAGGATGGTCAGGATGATGATCATGGAAATGATCATGAGGATGAGCTTGTCTATGATTTTCGTGGTGCTAGCTAGCCATGTGTTATTTTTTATATTTATTTGGATGTATTAATATGGTAATCATACATTTGAATTTTAGTTTATTTGAATAATGATGATGATACTATCATTACTATCTTGTTACCTTGTGAATATGTTGAAAATTGTTTACATTTTTTTATGAAGAATTATTATGTATGATGAGATTCCTATTTTTTTATGGATGTTGTGAATTTACCTTAGCATAATGATATCTATGAAACATTTCTGTTTGGTAATCTTACGTTGACTTTTAGTTGATTTGATTAAATATGATGATGATATTATCATTTTTATCTTGTTCTTTTGTGTATATATTGAAAATTATCAACATTATTTTGATGGAGAATTATTATGTATGATGATATTACTATCTTTTGATGGATGTTGTGGATTTACCTTAGAATAATGGTGTTCATGAAATATTTTGATATGATAATCACACATTTGAATCTTAGTTGATTTGATTAAAGCTGATGAGGATATTATTAGTATTATCTTGTTACTTTATATATGTGTTGAAACCTGTCAATGGTTTTTTATGGAGAATGATTATGTATGATGACATTACTATTTTTGGATGTAATGTTGTGAATTTACCTTGGAATAATGATATCTGTGATAAATGTTGATTTAGTAGTAATATATGTATATTGAAAATTGTCAATGATTTTTTGATGGAAAATTGTTATATATGAGGATACTGCTATATTTATGAATGTTGTCAATTACCCTTAAATTTGCTTACAAATACTAAGTTATGAATTTGAATTGTGATATATTCTTAAATGTGTTATACATGAAAATACCTCCTCGTCATCTTGGAGAAGAATACTATGTTGTTGGTTGAAATACACATTTCTCCTAAACTATATAAGCCTATAATACAAATTAGGTACCATGAGGACCACGATATCCTAGTCTATAACAAGTTGTCCCCTTCATCTAACTTTTGTTACCAAAAGAATAACCACCTAAGAAAAAAATTAAGAAACTAATAAAATAATGCCATGTAGACAATTTTTTAATATATCATTTTTATTATTCTTTTACCAAAATTACCCAAATATATGTCACATTTATCAAAATAACTGTATATGTATTTTATATTTAAATTAATATATTAACGCAAGATTTAATAAAATTTAAATTAAAAAAGGAAATTCAAAATTTAAAGGAAATTTAAATTTAAATTTAAATTATCCAAATAAACGTCACTTTTATAAAAAAATAACCGTCTACATGTATTTTATATTGAAATTAATTTATTAACACAAGACTTAAGAAAATTAAAATATAAAATATAAATTTAAGTTAAATTTAAATTTAAGTTACTCAAATAAATGCACTTTTATCAAAATAACCATATATTTGTATTTTATATTTAAATTAATTTATCAATACAAGATTTAATAAAATTAAATAAAGAAGTAAGTTTTTAAAATTTAAATTAAATTTAGGATTTAGGCATTTTAATATTTAAATTATTTATTTACACGCCTTGATTTACCCTTATTAAAGATATTCAAGAATATTCTAACCTTTATAGATTAAGATTATTAATTTATTTTTAATATTAAGTATGTTTTGTGGGTCACTTGGGCAGTATTCACAGTGAAATTAGGTATGTTATATTATTAAAAAAAATCCACTACCTAGTCACACCTATATGTCTTTTAAATTTTAAAGGATTCTGATTGGGTTACACATTATGACATGGAAATTCAATGTTAACATTTTAAAATGAAATTTCCGGAAAATAGCTCGTGTTAACTAGAGTTTGACACTCTTGTTCACTTTCGGAAACTCATATGGTGGAATGTGATCTCTTTATCCTCATATGTAGATTTTTCCTAAAAAATAAAAGCATACAAAAGTGGGAAAGAGCCATAAAGCATGGGGAAGCTTTTTCTTAAGCACAAAAGCATTTAAAAAGTGGAAAATGCCATTTTATATGAGGAAACATTATTCACCCAAAGGCTTTTGCCAAAATTGAACTAATGAGGAATTTAGGAAATCTTCATAGCCTTCACTTCCTATATATTGGAGGCTTGGCCATTGAGGAAATGATGGGAATTCATGTATTGTCACGCTTCTGAGATCTATCTTGAGAAGGAGAGTTTTGGAGCTGGGAGTTGGGGGAGGTGTTGTTGCAACTGTATCTGATGGTTGAAACTTTCCTCCAACTCCTTTATTAATATAGATTAGTCATTCTTCCTTCCATATGCTACTATTCATTCTTTGCATATCCTCTTTAACTAATGAATGTATGGGATTTTGGTTTATATTTATTTATTCAGTAACATTTATATGTTTATGATAGTTTCAATTATCAAGATATTATGTTGTGACGTTTTCTTTGTTCTCTCTCTTGTGTGTAGGACCAAGATTTGGAGCTATCTAAGAGCGCTTCCCTGCTACACTAAAAACTCCAACAATACCTGCATTGCGAGGACTCACATGAATTCATTATTCTTTTCTTAATCTATACTCTACATATTGATCTACTAAGAATCCTGAGCCCTAGAACAACCTTTCTCTTAATCAGTGTATCTTAGGTTTCTAGGATAAACTAAGAGGGTTTTATGTTCATCTAACTGTGCATTAAATCCTACAGCAAAATGATATTTAGAAACTGTAATATATTTCACTATGTAATAAAATTAGTAAAATGGAAGTAAAAGTAAAACTCTAACCAAGAAGCCAAAAGTGGACGTAACCATCGATGCAAAATTGGGAGTAGAATTGGATGTTAAACTAGCCATCAAAACAAGATGCAAACAATGAAACAAAAAGGGTTTTAAAGTAGAATTAAAAAAGGGTGTAAAAGTAGACACAAAGAATTTAACAAAATAGGGCATACAAAAAGATACCAAACTGGGAGCAAACAAGGATGTAAAAATAGACACCAAAATGAGGATGCAAATAATGGTGTAAAATTAAGATGAAAATTTGGGTGCAAAAAGGATGTAAGAAAAGAAACAAAACAAGAAGCAAAATGGGACTAAAAAAGGGTGAAACTAAGGATGCCAAAAATGATGCATAACTAAATGAAAATTCAGACTAAAATCTAGGTGCAAAATGAGATGCAAATGTAGACACAAAATGTGGCAAAAAAAAGGATGCAAATTTGGATGCCAAAAAGGATGCAAAATTAGACACCAAAAAGGATGAAAAATTGGACATAAAAAATGGTGAAAATTTGGACATAAAAGTAGAAACAATGGTGCGGAAATGGGCATAAAAATGGCTCAAATTTGGATGCAACATTGGATGCAAAATGAGGTGCAACAAATGATTCAAAACTTGGTGCAAAAACAAATGCAAACGTAGATGAAAAAATGGCTCAAAATTGAATGTAACATTAGACACAAAATGGGATTCAAAGGTGGACGCAACACATGGTCCAACATAGGGTGAAAATTTAGATGCTCAAAAGAATGCAAAATTGGATGTAAGAAATGTTGTTAAAGATGATGTTAAATTGGATGCAACAAATGATGCAAAATTAGGTGCAAAACAGGATGCAAAAAAGGGAGAAAAATGAAACGAAAAAGTGGATGAAAAAAATGGTGCAAAAATGGATGAAAAATTTGGCACTAAATCAGATTCAACATGTGGTGAAAAATTAGATGCAAAAAATGGTGTGAAAAAAGGCAGAAAAATTGATGCAAAAATAGATGTAAAAATAACTACAAAATTAGAAGTAAAAAATGGCATAAGACTAGATGCAAGAACTGGCACAAATTCGATGCAAAAAAGGCACTAAATCAGATGCAAAAGATGGTGTAAAACTCGATGCAAATTACGACACAAAAATAGAAGCAAAGAATGGCACAAAACAGGAAGCAAAAAATGATCCAAAAATAGATGCAAAAAATGGCACAAAACCAGAAGCAAAACCTATTGTAAAACCAAATGCAAATCTTGGTGAAAAATATGATGCAAAATTTGGTGTAGAAAAAGATGCAAAATTTGGTGCAAAAAAGGACGCTTTAAAAATTGTACAATAGAGCCAGATTTAGCGCCAGGCTAATCATCCTAATGAAGAGAAAAATACACTAAAATCTGGTGCTAAATCTGGCGTAAATTGCCTGTTTTGTTGTAGTGTTTCCACCTTCACAGTGGGGTCGCAGAGGCTGGAGATTGTGTACCATCGCGAATTCTTCACCAATTTAAATTTCTCTTTCATCGATTCTGTGAGTGCCAGCTCGCCCCCCTTGCCACTAAAAGTCGTCGCTGAATTTTCACCTATATATGGTAGGCATGTGATGTTGTCAATCAACATATCGATGATGGGTATCAGCTCCTCTAGCCATAGACACCCATCATGCACCAAGCATAATAACTGCTTGATGACTAAAATTGTCATGGTGGTGTGGTTATAGTGTGAGACCCAGAGCAGGTTGAGTAATCCTCCCTTCTCTACTCCTTTGAGCCACTTTCTCAGCTCCAGTGCAGTCATCCCCATTTTTGTGTCGATGATGCGGTGCATCAACTGTTCAGTCACCAGGTGTGGGAAGTTTTCATGTTCCACCAAGTCCCAGTCTTGGAGCTTCAAAATTAGAACCGATGCCAAACGCAGACCGTCAAAAGTGATCTCATCTAGTAGCAATGGGGTTTGCATGGGAGCCTTACTTTCATCAATGTCCTTGGGGACCTTGGACTTAGGCTTGCATATAGGGACGTACTCTGGCAACCGTGTAATAGGTTCTACACCCTAGGCTTCAACCTCCTCTATTTCCACTTGCACATCCTCATCGGCCATGGGGATGTCTTTGATATTCTCCTCTTTTGCCTCTAGGTTTATAGCCTTTCCTTTCTCTTGGGTAGTGGGCTTTGCTGGGTTTCGTCTCGACGACGCATGCACTGAGATGGTAGGATGTTTTCCCTTGTTATCTTTCATGGTCTCCTTGGTTGAGGTTGGCTTCAGTCTCAACATTCTCAGAGATTTAGGGACCTCTGCCAATACTTCGGTTACTTCTGGTACAACTTCTTTGGCTTGTTTCTCCATCTCTTCTGCTGGCTCTTCTACCAATTTTTGTGTATTGATAACTTCAGGGGGTGATGTCATAACACTCTTTATCAGTACTCGTGACGTCTCAGGAAAGTTCGCAAATGCAGGGGTCTGTTTGAGAGCTACGAAAAACTCTAGGTCCATAGGCATCTAAGAGTTCCACAACTGAATACTAAAAATGCCAAGTGTTTCTTGCTGGACAACCACTTGTAATTTATAGGGCAATTTGAATTCAAATCTAACCGTTCCCCCCAAAATCGGTTCATTAATTCTAGATTGGTGGCTTATTTTAAAGGATCTAAGCCATAAATTTCGTCTTAAATGTTGGTCGCCTGCTCCATTTGGCCTCACTTCTGCTACCTTTTCATGAACAGTGACCTTAACAGTCACTTTCTAGCTGACTTGTGTGATTTCTCCCTGGGTAGTGTAGCTCCCTCTGCGTTGTCGTGGACCCAGTGACACGTCCTTGCTTCACACCATTCTCCAATTGCATAGCTCCCCAACTTGGTTAGTGTAGTTTATAGTCCCATGTGTCCTTTCAGCTGCTTGGAGTGCTAAGACTGTGATACTTTCATTTAGTCACCTAGCGGAACCACTGGTGTATGGGTTCAAGTGACTGCCATTCACCTTTCCTAAGAAGGGCTCTCCATTTAACTTGACTAGCTGCACTGCTCCTCGGATCTCATTTTGAGTGGGACATACTCATGGATGCTATTGGAACCCTTGTTTAAATAAGAAACGCTAAAATTGCAACAAATTTATCTTTTTCTTTTATTTAAAACCTATCATAATGATAGGGAGTATGATAGGATTTATTCTACTTCAACTTGAGTTGTTGGTAGTTCTAGAGAAATAATAACATTGAAAATCATGTAAGTTCTCTAGTCTATGAAATTATGCTCCTATTTATGCTTGGAGGGAAAATCTAATTGAACTCCTAATGACATCCTTGATTGATGGGTGTTGTCCCTAAATCCTACATTGTTTTTTTGGGATCTCAACCTCCCTATGCAATCCAAATCCTCCATTTTCATAATATAAGAAAAGCATGTGCAGATAAAAAAGAAATATAAAAATAACCTTCATAATCAATAAAAAATGTAATTTTTCTATGTGAGAGTCAAGTTTTAGAGAAAAATGTATCAAGGCTTCAATACGATATGAAAAATAAGTGATAAAATGAAGGTCCAACAACTATCAATACCCTTTATACTCTTCCCACTTCCACATTCCTTATTCTTTTAATTACATACCAATTGAAGCCAGGAGTCAAAATGGCATTGGCCATGCTTTTGATGCCATATTGTCATGAAGGTGTCAAAGAACAAAACCATGCCTTTGATATTGAATGATCATAATTGTATGTGAACACCAGCATGGTGTTAAAGTTATTATTAGTGTGGACTTCATATTGTCGACATGTTCCCATCCTAGTGCTTGAGTCACAAATGCAAAATCCATTATGAACACGTTAAGTGTGATTTATAAGTTTCATGTACTTCATTGTGAACATTTTTCATGACATGAGAGAGTTATAAGTGAGATGATACTACATCTTTGATTTAGAGTGATTAGAAAATTATAAATCATAGGAGGATGCTAGTCCCTTTATAAAATAAGGCTTTGTGATTGTGACGCATATCCACCACATTAACCTATTGATTATGAAAAATACAATTACATACCTTCTTTTATGATTATATTTTCTCTCTCATTTGACAACGTTTTTTAACAAATGACGATTGGGTATATTTTTAAGGCACTCCTTGGTGTGAAGGTCATTAGTTCAAAAACCCATGGGTTTTGCTACCTATATAACAAAAAAAAAACCTCTCCCATGGAAAAGCTCCATGATGTAGATCAATCCTTGTTCTAAGACCTAGGATTATCATGGGATATTTTGGGCTTTTATTAAGGAGAATATCTTTCAACCATGTCAATAAATTTTATTAAAACAAGTGAAGGGAAGTGATAGGGTGCACATCATAAATTTTTTATTCAAGACCTTCTTTCCATGTAGTCTCTTTATTCTCTGTCTATTTACTCAACTACACTATGATTTCATCACGGCTTAATATATTTGATGCTAAGAGTGTAAAATAAGTAATTTATTTCCTAAGAGTATGAATGGATAAGTTTTTCACCTTTGGACATAAAGTTTCGTTGTATATTCAATGTATTGGGGATTTTCCACTTTCGTTTAAGTCAAGTACGAGATTCCTAATGACTTTGTACATGTGGACCTTTCTCTCATTGTAATAACACCTCCCATATTCACTTGGCACACGTAAGGTCACATGATATTTTTATGTTAAGAAAGGCTCTAAGCTATAACACAAGTAATCTTAAAAAAGGCTCATAAGTCTTTACTTAATGAAGCCAAGGTTTCAACGACCATTTCAATTTTACATGCATGTTTTTGAATGAGAGGAATTTGAAATAATACTCATTAATGGGTATGTCATATCACATTCTCACAATGGTTTTGGTTTGGGGACAAAATTCCCTTGTGGGATTGTTGAGAGAACCATAATTATTGGCTTCTTGCAATAATGGGTAAAATATTGTAATTTCAATTCATGCAAATGAACTTTAATTTTGATTCAAACTCAAATAATACATATGCCAAAACCATCACTTATTGGTTTTACCAATAATTAAAGCCAAGATATCAATATATTCTAAATCTATTACATGATTATGCCAAATCTATGATGAAAGAAACATAATTATTTTGAAAGATATGCTTAGTTTTCATTTGGCAATTGAATGAAGCTTATTGTAATAATAACTAGATAGATAACCTAACTTGTGTAATGAATAATATATTAAGGGAATTCAAAATGTCAATGTAATCAATTATGGAGCTTCTTAATTGGGTGGAGAGTCTCTACATGTGGACAAGACAACCTTAATATTGGTTCTGAATATAAATAGGATAAAAAAATCATATATTTTATTTCCATAAATGTGAAGAGAATCTAAAATATTGTGATCTAACATTATGAAACAACATTTCATGCCGATCTCAATTGGGTCAACCTATTCCAATTGTTATACAAATATTAAACCTAGAATTCAATGTTGACAAAAAAAAAGAAAATGTGCACAATTTAAAAATTAACATATTTAACTACGAAATTAATGTCGATTCCTAGTGATGCAAACATCTTATCATTAGTTAGATAGCAATGTCACTTAACTCCTTTTAGATCTACACTGTCTCAAGATAGAAGAACGCACTTTGATTTTGGTTTTATAATAAGTAAATAGATTTCTAGCCATAAGTAATACCCCTATTGTCAATATCCCTATAACTGTAGTATTTTATATTTTATACAATATCAAATCACATAACAACATTACCAAAATGAATGGCATACCCTTCCTCATATTCTCTCTTCACGATCAACTTCTATATCATTAAAATAATATTCCTTGTGTACTCACTCTTATACACTATAAAATATCTAATCTATTCTTCATGGATTTCCTTCCATCAACACTCATATTATGCACATGGTGGATATATTTTCTCACACTCTTGTACACTATAAAATATCTAATCTATTCTTCATGGATTTCCTTCCATCAACACTCATATTATGCACATGGTGGATATATTTTCTCACACTTGAATAATATTCATTACACCCTTGAGTTTCAAGGGTTCCTTCACAACCATGATATCCTCCTGAGATGAAAAGTAAAAATAATAATTATTTAAATTTTGTCAATCCTTTACTTTTTCTAGATTCATATCTATATGAAGAAAATTGTATATATATATATTATTTATAGCAATTAAGAAAATTATCCCATCTAAATGATTTCTCATACCATATTCATTTTCAAAGATACCCATTGAATAATATATTCTAACTATTCATAAATACCATAGCCTTACTTTAAATGAGTATTACATTTATGACACCAAGGTTATTATTTAGCATCATATCTATTTGATTTGAAGATAGAATCCACTTACTTTAGATTAATAATTACTTGTTTTATTGGTGTTTATTTAATTGACGCGGTTTATGATTAAAAAAAAATGAAAAAAAAATTGATTTACACTTATTTATAATATGCTTTCCTTATCATCCACTTTATCAATTTTTCCTTAAACAATTTCAACTTTATATATCACGGGATCAAATCCTAATAAGTGGAGTAAGTTAGTAAGTTTTTCAATTCAATAAGGAATCGTCACCAACATATACATATTAGGGAATTGGTCTTTGTCCTTGAGCAGAATCACGAAGTCATCTATATAGTTTTAAAGAATTGCCATCCACATTGTATTAAGCAGCTTGGCTTATTTTTCTGAATTTAGAAAAAAAAAACAAACATGTTTTTTGGTTTTTTTAATACCAATAAACCAATTTTAAAATTTCAGAAACAATTAACTAATAAAAGAGTTCAATATATCTGTTTTATCATATATTGAATATGAAATGGTTGCTCAATTAAAGAGGTCTATATATCATTGAAAGAATCACTATATATTTGTTTGCAGAATTTCTCTATATAAAAGCCTACAATAAAATACAAAAAAATAAAAATACATTATTAATATATAAACAAGTATTTCTATATAACGCGCTAATTTAAAAATGAGTAATACAAAATAGTCCGTTATAATTAACGAAACATAGTTAAAAATAGTAAGATTCATTTTTCAAAATTTCACCCATTGGTGGAAAAAATAAGAGATTTGTCTCTCAAACGGTTATTCAAGAAAAGACCCCGATATATCCGTTAAAGAAAAGCTAGCATGGTTAACCAGTCTAACACGTCTGGCAATTCCATTTCTAATCTATTAAAATTTTGGCTTCGTTGGTTCATCAGTAGATTCTGCCGAGATCATTGAAAACTTATTTTGAATTTAAAAAAGTAACGGTAAATCAAGATCACTTGGTCCATAAGTAGATTCTGCCGAGGTCATTGAAAACTTATTCTAAATTTAAAAAAGTAAGGGTAAATCAAGATCATAAAATGCGATGATTGAAACAAACTGAAAAAAGAAAAGCATGAATAGAAATAAAAGATAAAAAAAAGGCAGCTAACGTTTTATGCCCACTTTTTCTTACGACGGTGGGGTACATCAATTTTAAATTTCCACTTATTTGTGGAAGGGGATTTGTCTCTGTAACGGTTATTGAAAACGGTACATATATGTATTGAAGGTCGCAGAAATTTCCCATTTACTTCCTCCGCGTCATGTACCTGTGGTCTGATATGCCTGATCTTGTCTGGGTGCTTGGGCGCCTAAGTCTATGTGTGATCTGGTGTCAGAGTGTAGTTGAGTATGCGTGCTTGTGCGTCTGAGTCTATGTGTGATCTGTTGTCACAGTCTATGCCAGTGCGTATGCGTGAATCTCAGTCTGGTGCGAGAGAGTCTAGTCTATGCGAGACAGTCTCTTCATCTGGGCGTCTATGCGAGACTGATTCTAGGTAGATTCGTAAATTATTTTGTTTGCTAGTTCTTCATTGGTTTCCTCTGCTGTTTTAGTTTTACGTTTGAAATGATAATTATACAAAAAAATTGCATGGCTAATAAGAATGGTTAAACAAAGAAGGCTTAGTTAGATTTTTCTTTGTCATTTTAATTGCAGCTTTGATTAGATAACATAATTATAAAATAAAATTAGTTTGCCAATAAAAACATAGCTAAAGAAGGAAGGTTTATTTAGTAAGATATATGATATGAATTTATATTGAGATTTATTCACTGAGTGCTCTTGAACATTATTCTCATGTCCATTTGATTTTTCAAATTAATATTTATATCAAATTAATATTTATTATTTATTTAATGATAGAGTGGTTTTTACTCTGAATTTTATTTCTTACGATGGTAATGTATTTATTTTAAATTCTTTTCTATATTATTATATTAACATTCCCAATCAATAACAGATAATGAACAACTCAGTCTAATTAAAAAATATTGTATTAAAAACACTAAACCTATTCATAAAGTGGTAGTTGCCTAAATCACCTCAGTTCAATATCTTGACAGTTTCTTCCCTAAAAATTTCTCTATTTCCTTTCATTGGGTTGCCCGCTTTTTTATCATCAATTAGCTGAAGTTTGAAGTATGCCAGTGCGTATGCGTGAATCTCAGTCTATGCCAGTGCGTATGCGTGAATCTCAGTCTGGTGCGAGAGAGTCTGAGTCTGAGTCTGTCATATGACTGAGTCTGTGCCTGTGCAAAATCGGTCATGTCGTATGTATGTGACAGGGGAGTGTTGGAATTTTTGATGGTGAATTCCATAACACAAAACATCCCAGGTCAACTCTCTGATATGATGGAATTTTCTGCTAAATTCCTAAACAAACAGACAAATCAAAACTGCTCTGTTTCAGCACAAAAACAGAAAAACAGAAAACTCTGTTGCTGTAACTGGTGTTGCAGCAACGCTGCTCGTGGTGTTGCAGCAACGCGAAATTTGACGCAAAACTATTTTTTCACTTACGGTGTTTCAGCAACACGAATTTTGACGCAAGTGACTTTATGGGCGTCAAAATTACACAGAGTAAAATTTACAGTAACTGAATATCAGCAAAGCAGTAAACTTGTATTCATAAAAAGTAAATGAGCTGATACAAGTTCATCTTCCTCTTGACAAAGGGATAACAGCAGAAACACTTCAGTTGCACAAATCTATGCTTAAGAGCATCTTCCTCTTAACAGAGGGATCCACCAAGGAACGCTTCAGTTCCACACAAATAACATCTACCTCTTAACAGAGGGATTTCAACATGCCTGCTTCAGAGGCACTTGTTGTGTCTGCACTGCTGTCTAGGCACTTTGTCTCAGCACTGTATTCCAGCAACTCTATCTCAGCACTGCTGTGCATAGAGCTTCATTCATGTGAGCTATGCTGCTGCACATTCTTTCTCAAAAACACAGAAATTACATTTCAGCACTGCTGTGCTGTATTGCAGAGAGATTAACGTTGTTGCCACACACTCAGAGAAACAGAACTGCTGTTCTTTTCTGCTTGATTAATCTCACTGGTACATTAACAGAACTGCTGTGCGTTCATATTTATAGGAAAACAAATATCTGATTTAAACAATAAACTAGACAAAATATCTGCTGATATTTATCTACGTATTTATTGCAGAAGAGGCGGTGAGGCGGTGATGACTTTATCGGTGGAAATAAGTCGGTTGCAGGGGAATTTATTTCTGCACATTTAATGCTGATTTAAAGTGCAAAAATATCAGAAGATTTTTGCGGCTTCCGGATAACTGCTGAAGATCAGATTCTATGAATTTAATGCACATCAATGTGCATAATATCAGCAGTGACTTTGCGGTATCGAACAGGGTGGAACATTTACGGGAAATCAGATTCTGTCCAGCTGTTCATTGTTTGCAGTTGGAATTAATTTCCAACACTCCCCCTTAATTTCAACTGCTGGGTTATTAGTCTTACCCAGACACTTCGTCAAAAATTCGAAACTTTTCTGATCCAATGGTTTGGTCAGAATATCAACAACTTGCTCCTTCTCTGCTCTGATGGAAGATGTAATTTCAAATCTCTTCCCTATAGGAAAATCCATCTGATAGAGTTCTACCAGGGTCTTCATCAAATCTTCAATCTCTTCCTGTGTCATATTGACAAGGGTGTTGGCAGTAAAGCCCATCTTAGCCATCTTGGCAAGAGTTACATATCGAACTTCAAGGAACTTCAATTCCTTTCTCCCATTCATGGGTTTTGTCCA
>APFE030943866.1:0-14915 GCA_000404065.3 Pinus taeda
GATAGAAGGGAATGTGACAACCTTATAGGCAAAGGAATGGCTACAAGAGGTGGAAAAAGTTGGATTGCTCTATCTCTTGTCGATTCCTCACTTTCTCTGACCCTCTATCACCATGTTGGTCATAAAGTAGTTGCATGTTTAGTTCATGAGGACATATTATGGGTTGGTAAACCCATCCGTATCATAGCGGAACTTTTTCATCCGGTTTCACACCTCCCCTGCAAGGGGAAAGAGCCTCAGGAGATTATTGATAAAGGTAACAATGACACAATGATAGAACGACTGAAAAAGAAGTACCAGCTTGCCAAGGGACAACGAGGGTATATCATTGATAGTATCTCACACAACACAGTCTGCATTGCCACCCAATGAAGTATCAGGGGAAGTCATCATGAAATGTCATGGAACTGAGGTCCTCGCTGTAGTTATCGCTGTTGTTAATGAATGCACAGCTGGCATACAGTTCAATTGGTCACAGTTCCTTTGTGAAGAATTTTAGACAAATTTCCGTGACGTGCTGGAGGAAAGCATGAGATTCCATTATGCACGGTTGTTAATGTCCATTGTGCTGGTTTCCACTGACTTACCTGAGGAAATCCAATTTCCAGTCTGGGATCCAGAATGTCTTGAAGCCGCTCAATATGCTTCCCTTTGGGCGATAAGGGATGCAGGACGAATTCGTAATATCAAAATATTTTGGGTATTAATGGACGCGACTGTGCGTTAGTGGATTAATAAGTTACCCCGCTTAAGGGATGAGATCTATGAAAGCGTGAAGCACATTGCTGAATTTAAGGTAGACATGCATCATGTCTACATCAGGGCAGTAAAGGACCGGCCCAGGCATGGACATCACTTCGGTTTATTGACATTAATGACGTTATTGACAGAATTGTCTATACTTGGCTAGCTACTTGGCATGGACCCTTGGTAGAAGAACATGACCAAGCCGCCATTTGGAAAAAAGGAGGAAGCCAAGTGCACTGCACAACAAAAGAAGAATGCATAGTTGGCCACATAAGTTAAAACATCTCGTGAGGTGGCACTTGCAGTAGCAAGAAAGACCCCACCAGGTAGGGAGACATCGACAAAGAAAAAAGGCAGTCAGAAGGAAATCACTCAGTCAGTCCTAACAGATACTCCATCCACTACTACATGGCCACTTTAAAGTGCTCAGTGACACCAAAGCAGCCGAATCCATGAAAGAAGGCGAAGGCATCTAAGACAAACAACGAGGTGACCACCCTAACTGAGGGTGACCTGAATGACATCAAAAATTCCATTCGCGAGGCCACATGTGATGCAGCTGACGATGCGATGTACGAACAACAGATTGTGTTGGCGAAGCTCCATATGTAGTTATAGATGTTAGGAATCCATGTCGCACCCACTAATGAAAGTATTGTTACAAAGGGTTCTAGTATGGCAGCTACGGAACCATTACTAAAGACCCAAGTTGCTTATTCTGTGGCAATTCTAGCAAGCGCATTGATCGTCGACAACGTGGAGGACAGAGCTGTGTTGGGATGGCTTACAGGATTGGAACTCAAGATAGCCACTTTACCACATGAAATCTTGCAACAGGTCTAGGAAAACACCACGATAAAGCTCCACACCCAGGAAGGTTGTACTAAACAAATCCTCCAGAAGAAAAAAGCAAATTTCGAAGAGATGCGCCTCGAAAGGGACGAAGCCATCACACAGAACCATCAAGTGTAGCAGATTGTCACAGAAGCTTGTTCAAGTGCCCAGAGGTGGAGATTATGACTGATCTCCCTATTGAGACCCATGTTTAGAAGCTAGCTACTGGGTTTCATAACACTAAGGAGGAAGCTATGTGGATCCATCGAGAGCTTAGTGTGTAGATTGTAGAGTTAAAATTATAGACTGAGCTGGCAACACCCCCTGAGATCATGGAGCAATGCAAGAACATCATCACCGTCGCCTACGAAATTCTTACAAGAATAATGAAGGAATGTATGGACCTATTCACACAGTCGATTGTCACACTCACAACCCTTCAGGTGGACCCAACAATTTAGTGCTTTGAAAATGAAGCTTGGGAGCTTCAGGAAGCCTATGATAGGATCAAAGGAACCATGTTGACTACCATTATTATGCAGCACCTAGCTAAGATAAGGGAGGCCTAGGAACTAAAGATCCAAGTTGACGCAGCTGAGCAAAAAGTAGTCGTGATTAAAGCTTGTCTCTAGCCATGGCTGGATGAGGCATTTGCAGTTTCAACCACCATCGAGTGCAGGGTAGCTCAGATGCAAAGTGAGTACGCCACCGTTGACACAGTGCCACCTGAGACTGAGTTGACAGCCACACATGGGCAAATGATACAATGAATGACAGAAGAATTTGCTGCTGGAACGAGTGAGGCACAGAGGATGCTAAATTCCCTACGCAAGAATATTACCATGCTAGCCGAGTGACTCAGGATGAGTCATGATGATTGTGTTGGGGGACTGTTGGGTAGTGAAAGCCCCGCGCAACAGTTGGAGAGTGTGAAGCTGGATATTTTGGGTAAAGTTAGGATAAATACTTTGCTGGAAGTGCGAAGTGCAAATTATAATAGGTCGAGTCAAAGGGTAGTCCACCCATAAAAAATGTAAATAAATGGAAAAAGAGTCGGTGCGCGCAGTGATCGCAGGCCAAGGAAGGGTATAAATAGAGAGAGGCTTTATGGGTAGAGGGAATAGAGTTTGGATATTTAATCTAGAATATGAAATGTAATGTGTTTTTGAAGAAGATAGGATGAAAGCGTTTGTAAGTCCAAGTCGACGGTTGGGGTAGTAGGTAGAGGCTCTGCAGTTGTGTGCGCAGAAGCCTAGAAAGTTTGTAGCTGTGTTTGCAGACCCGTGCAGCTGAGTGTGCAGTGCAGATCCAGATGTATTAAGGATAAAATGGAAATAAAGATAATTTTATTCTAAAATTCTATGTTTCTTCTAAGTTGTCATAATATCTATTTAATTCAATCTGTTTATGGTTTTAATGAATGTAAATATAGGTTCAGTTTAATGTGCAAAGCAATTGTGTTGGTTAAATGTTTTCTTAAAGACCTTGGTAATTGGTGATCACATCATCTAATAGAATAGAGCACTAAAAAGAAAGAAAAAATCAAGTTGGATTTGTGAAAATACCGAGAATCATGTATCTGTAAACCAGTGTGTGAAACCTCCAGACCACACCAAGATGTCCATAGGGTGCAGAAACCTAGTTCCAGCACCCTCCCGTGCTACTTCAGGTGAGAGCTCAGTCCACGCTTTGCGGGTTGTTGCTGAAAGGGCTGGTAGCTGCAAGATTTGTTTGGCTAAATAACTCTTCCAAACTTGGATTAGGCCCATATAAGCCAACACAAAATAACTTGATCCATTTCATATTCTCCTGTCTGCATGGTGAGGCTCATCTCTCGTCCCGTCCTTGTTTTATTCTTAACAATCTTTCATACCATGTGTGGTTCACCCGGAGTGTTTCTGGCGCATCTATTTATAAGCTCCCGTAACCCCTTCACATCCTTGCTATCACCCAGTAACTTCATGCAGGTCTCTAGAAAGATCATAAGCATAGAAGGGTCCATTTCCTAATCAGGTTTATCCTTTCTCCCTGAGGTGGAGGCCTCAACGAAGCTCTTCTTTACTTCCATGTACATTTCAGGTGTGTACTCCAAATCAAATTCAACCTCCTTCACCGAAGCTTTGTGAACCCATATGTTGTCTTTGGGTTGTTTACCCTTATCATCCCCTATTGCAATTCCACTTTGGAGCAATATGTTCACATTCAGATCCTCTTCCCGAGGCTCATACCTCATCATCTGCATTTTTTGAGTTGGATGAGGTGGTAGCGCCTCTTTGTCACGTATCCTCACTATCAGTGTAGGACAACCCTCCATTTCATGATCAAACAGAGTGAAATATTTGCATGACGGACGCATTGGGTTAGTGCAATAGTGGGCATAGTGTATGTTTCCTCCGTAATTGTAGCAAATTAGCTGTCGCAAACCTCTGTCAGGTCCTCCTCCACCTCACCCTCATCCACGCCCCTAAAATCATGTTCGCACCATCCCTGCATTCCAGTCAGAGGGCCATGTTTTTGCCTGAAACCTATAGGCGGGTGTTCTGTCCATAATCAATTTATAAATTCTACAGTTGTGCTCATCATGCCCTACCAACCGCTAGAAGTTGCAAAACAATTGTTGTGGTGTTTGTACAAACTTTTGTAGCAAATGATAATTATCTGTCATATGTTTTCCTGCTACCTAACATATAGTGCATCGCAATGCAGGCCCTGTGGTCGGTCTTGCTTGAGATTCTGGCCTCGAAGGCATTGATCCTCCTCCTAAAATATAGTTCGCAAAGACTGGGCAATGGTCTTTTTCATGCGCCTGGCCTTTACGTTTCAGGCACCATACCTCTTCGCACACCTCCGGTCAAACTGTTTTGTCCTGCTTCAAACTTTTCATTTCAAGGCAAAGACTTTGCAAGTACGCATGGATCTGTTGAACCCCCAGATTTGGATCCTACATCAGTGTTTCATGTAGTCTCATTGAAATCTCCGAGGCCTCTTTTTGAGTCGTAATCTTCTATTATGACAATTTAATCCTTAGGTGTGGCAGGAGTGAAGCCACAAAGCATTCGTGGTGTTGTACATCTGTTAATTTCATATTAGCTTCATAGATTTTAGACTTCAATCTCTAATCTAATTCCCACAGTGTCTCGCCTAGTTTCAGCTCGATTTCCTTGAACCCCACAATCAACTGTGCCTCAGATTTAGGCCTGCTGAATTATTTATTCAAAGCGGTTTAGATGTCTGCCACTCCAGCGTTTGGGTTGTCATTAGAGTATTTAATGTACCAGGTTAGTGTGTGATCCTGCAGAGCACTAACTAGGGTTTCCTTCTTCATGTGATCATCTGTAACGCCCTGAGCTTCCCACACAGCTTTCAAAATGAACCAAAACTGGTCCAGGTCTTCATTTCACAAGCCTTTGAACAAAGGCAAATTCACTGAATTTTCCATGCTGAACTATGGTGGAGGTGGAGGAGGTATAGGTGAAGTCGTAGGTGATGGTGCTGAATTTGAAGGTGGTGTCAGTGGAGGTGGAAGTCACAGGAATCCTTGTCTTATTAACTGAATTGCACTTCGTAGAGAAGACTGTGCTACTTCCACTTCGTCACCTCATGGAGTTGAAACCAATGGACTATATTCAAGACCCTTTTTTCCTTCGTTTCTGTAAGTCTTTCCACTTCACGCAGATCTGAACATCAAGGTAGCTTCATAACCGATTTTTTGCACAATAACATCTTAATCCAGGTATTCAAATACTTCAAGTACTTACCCCACGGACCTCTGAGAAAGTTTTGCTCCGCCTCCCTGTAGCTAACTGAGATATCAACCACAAATTCAGTAAAAAATCCTCCTATGATGTGATCGAGCCAATGATTGACAACCCAGGTGATCTTATCCTTAGAGGCTTCCAACTCTATACTAACTCCGGGGCCTAGACAAAAGGAGCGTCAAGTCTCCACCTTCCTTGGCTATCTGCTATCTTCACGATGCCCTCATATAGCTCAACCGGAAAGGAACATAAAAAGATCTCGTGGATATCAATATATAGGTACCTGTCTAGCCACTATTCCTTTGTCGGTGGTGGATTTATGTTCTCCTACACTGCGAATTCGTGGATATTCCTATCCAACCAATCTCTGGTCTCTTTCTTAGTTGGATTCAGTGATACGACATCGCACATCTCTTATACAAATTCCGGTCTTGGCAATAGAACCATTTGTTGGCTGCATGGAGCTTGACCCAGGTTCAACATTAGTTAGCCAAACAAATCCCTACACTACTGGCCCTTTCGGCATCAGCCCGTGGAGCACAAACCGAAGTCTCACCCGAAACAGTATGGAGGGATGCGAGAGCCAAGTTTCGACACCCTAAGATGGTTGTGATGTCGGTTTGTACCCTCTATTCCTAATTTTGGGAAGGTCGCTAAGTTATAGGCTCTATGAGTCTAGCCCTTTATTCCACTCTTCAGTACCTCCTTGAAGGAGTATGATTGGCCTTTGTACAACCCTATCCTGCAGTTCAGGTACTTCCATGCTACTATGAAAGAGTATTGTATGAGTTCCCAGTGATCTTTAAGTGTTTTATTTATCTTACTAAACAATCACAGTTAGCATCGTGTAAACAAATATTCTTACTTGCATTCAATTAACCAACATAATTATGTACATTCATGCATCACATAAGCATTGTAAATGAAATTCATACATAACATGACAAGATGCATTAACAGGAAATAAAGACACAGAATTTGTAGAATGCTTCTCTCTATTGATATCTTCAAATGATTACAAACATTATTGCACACACTCAATTGTAGAGTTCCACCCTAGGCCTCTGTGCACTAAGCTGCAAAGCCTCTACCTATGCTATGACCCAAAAAATAGACTTCTCTAAATAATTCCTCCTTATCTCTTAAGACTTCTTACTTCCAAATCTATGTGGAGCTTATTTACTTAGCTCTTTTTATATAATCCCATGGTCCGTGGACCATGGGTGGATTTCTACAACCAACTTTACACTTTACAAAATAAGAGCAGACAACCCTTTATGACGCATGACACCTTCATGCTCCATGACCACAAAATGTAGATATTTTACAACTTTATTACAAAATTTGACCCAAAACATGGCCTTTTAGCCCCAAAACTATCCTTGGGGGATTCTGTTTTAAACACTTCCACAAAACTTTTAATTTCTTCCCAAAAATTTCCCCAAATTTTGGCTAAGTTGGGTTGCACCCAATAGTTATAGATGCTACAAAAGGTTCCTTTTGATTTGACTAGTGTTCCAACTACTTTCATCTATTTGATGAATAGTGTGTTGTATCATTATTTGGACAAGTTTGTGATAATATTCATTGCTGACATATTGATATATTCTAAGAATGAGGAAGATCATGCAAAAAACTTAGAAATAGTGTTGAGATTTCTAAGAGCGTTAGTTGTATGTTAAGCTTATTAAATCAAGTTTCTTTCAGATAGAAATTCATTACTTGGGACATGTTGTTTCCAAGGAAGGTGTAGTAATGGACCTAGAAAATATCAGAGTTATCATGGAGTGGAAAACTCCTAGGAGTGTGGATGAGGTCAAATTATTTATGGGATTAGTAAGTTATTCTAGGAGGTTGATTAAGAACTTCTCACATATTTCCTATATTATTACATCTTTCCAATGAAAAGGAAATAATATTGAATGGAAAAAGGAATGTGCAACCAGTTTTGAGCAGTTGAATTAATTTCTTACAAATGCTCTAGTCTTGAAGATTGAAAATACAGATAAAGAGTTTGTAGTATGTAAATATTATTGCAAAAGAGGACTTGGAGGAGTCATGATGTAGGAAGGACAGGTGGTATTCTATGAGTTAAATAAATTGAATGTGCGCTAGTAGAAATAAGTGACTCATGATCTTGAATTAGAAATTATCATTCATGAATTGAAGATGTGGAGACATTATCTTCTTGGCAGGAGGTTCATATTGATTAGTGATCACATTGGATTAAGGTACTTGTTTTACCAAACTAATCTAAATGTCATGAAAGCTAGAAGGTTGGCCACACCCAATGAGTTTGACTTCAAGATCAGGTACATCAAGGGTAAATAGAACAGGGTTGAAAATTATCTTAGCAAAGAGTACAGGTGAATCACATTGCAGCTATGAGTTCATATGGGGTAGACTTGCATGAGTAAATTTTATTATAGAAATTTCTCTATGGATTAGCTAGATCTGATACCATGTAGAGATTCTCACTGTAGATTAAACTAATAATGCAATATACTAAAGAAAAATACTTGATCTACTTCTACAAACAAACTTGCGGAAGCTTAATTGATTTTGAGCAAGATCAAATATAACACATATAATAGAGAATAAGAAAACATACACATGAAACACAAAAGTATACTCAGGGAAAGCCTCAGCTATAAACCCTGATCTTTGTATTATTATACAAGTGGAAATATCTTAGTATTACACAAAGCTTTAGATCACAAGCTATCCAGCTCTCAGTACAATCTCTCACTACTGCTCATAGACAGTCAAAGGCTTCTCACAAACCTTATCCTTTGCCCTCCAAGCCTCCTATTTTCTTGCGCAGTTTCTCCTGGGTCATCAAGCTGCCACCTGTGTAATTACCTCACACACTACTCACTAACCTCTGAAATAACTGCGTAATCCTGAAGGAGATAATTCCTTCTACATGGATGAGCTTCCTTTTAGGAAAAATTCTCCACCTGATAGTACAATGTCCCTATCATTAATCTCAACTAAGTCTTTCTATGAATTAACATGCATGAGTTATTTATGAGAGACCATTTAGTTATTTAGAGAACACTAGTTGCATGCATGCATGCATTAACTGACTGAACTCACAATTAGTTCCACAAACTGTTTGGAACTAATTTAACTGGACTTAACTCAGTTAATTGAGCTAACTAATTACAACTCAAACACAACTCATCCCTATCTCCTTAATTAAGGGATAAATTTCTCAATCAAAGGGATAACTATTGCATGTCTTCACAAAGACTTCATGTTTGATTTTCTCTAACTAATTAACTCAAGATGAATTAATTAATTATTTTTCAAATAGTTGCTGAGACTAAATTCAAATTTTAATTCTAAATTTTAATTCGGGGACTAATTAAATTTGGAATTTATCCTAAAATGCTATTTATAACAATGCTATTTTTAAAATTTCTATTTTATCACTCCTTGTTTCTATTTTCCACATTGGTACCTGAAATGATATCTATTTTTTATGCTATTTATAGCATTTCTGTTTTTAGCATTTCTTGTTGCTATTTTCAACACTCCCTCTCAACAAGAAAGGCATTCAACTCAAACTCGATCTTGAACCTTTGGAATGTTCTGCGTGCAACACTTCTCTCAAGTGTTGTTGCTACAACAACTCCAGAAACAAAAATATCCAACATGAATTAGAATGATGTCTCTATCATCAAAGTCTCTGACTGCTAGTGCCTCCATCAACTGAAAACTCTGCACCTATGTGCCCTTCAGTATCTAACTACTCTAGCCTCTGTCCCTTTGATCTCTAACTACATCAATCACATTGATTCCTCCTATTGCATCCATGCTGCTACTAGTCCTATCTCCCAGCACTGCATCCGCACTGCACCTCCTCTCATCATGTTGCATCATGCTCCCCACTGCTACACTGCAACTCAATTTCTGAGAAGTAAGCAACTGATCTCCCAACTAACTTCCCTGTTGGGCTAGAAACACCATGTGATGCTAAAGCTCCCTCTGCCACTGATAAGTTCTCCCTCTCTGACCTCTATGCTCTACAACAACTCCCTACATCTCGCACTATTTCACACATCTCTGTGCCATCCTGCACTGATGCAACACTCTTATGCCTCTCGCATTGCTGCAGCCTGCTAACTCTGCGTTGTCTTGGGACTCCTGCACTGTAGCTCTCTCTTACACTCCATCCACATCCATCTCTGCCCACTCATCTAGTCCTGTTACTCCTCCTCAGGGCTCCCATAGCAAAGTCTAATCAAAGAAGTTGGGTACCTCAAGGATCCCACCCCTATTTCAGCCTTCTTAGGAATCACTCCACATCGTCCCACCTCCCACCTAGAGATATGGATGCATGTGATTCCTCTGCCCACTTGGCTCAAAATTCCCCCCTAATGGAGGTCTCTATATGAGTGGATGCCTCCACTTGGTCTCCTCTTGGCTTCTCCAATTGTGGCTGCTCCACAACCTCCTGAAGTTGTATCACCAATTGTGGCTCCTCCACAATTGCCTGAGACTTCTTTTGGCGTTTCATGTTGAGAGGTAATTTACTCTCCCTATCAAACACCAAGTCTCTAACCTTTTCCTTGCTCCTCAAGGCTTTGCATGCATCTTAAACCTCAAGAGCATACAGGTTCTTGGCTAGCACACCAATCTGTTTCATCTTTCCCACTGTCACGAAATTTTCTAGAAAAATAACTGATTTTAAATCAACAATATCTCCCTCATCCGAACTTTGATTCAACATATATATTTTTTTTTAATTTGGGTATTTTTCCACAAGGAATCTAGATCTGCTATTTCTTTTTGAAAATTTTGCACAAAAATTTTCAGATCTGCTCTGCAAACGCGTGGCCCAAATTTTTTTTTGTACTTTGAATTCTCTTCTTCATATACTATTCACAGCTTTGATAAACTCAGCTATTTTACCATGTAGAGATTCTCACTATAGATTAAATTGATAATGCAATATACTAAAGAAAAATACTTGATCTACTTCTACAAACAAACTTGCGGAAGCTTAACTAATTTTGAGCAAGATAAAATATAACACATATAATAGAGAATAAGAAATCATACACATGTAACACAGAAGTATACTCAGGGGAAAGCCTCAACCAAAAACCCCGATCTCTGTATTATCATACAAGTCGAAATATCTGAGGATTACACAAAGCTTTAGCTCACAAGCTATCCATCTCTCAGTACAATCCCTCACTGCTACTCATAGATAGTCAAAGGCTTCTCAGAAACCTTATCCTATGCCCTCCAAGCCTCCTATTTCCTTGAACAGTTTCCCCTAGGTCCTCAAGATGCCACCTATGTGTAATTACCTCACACACTTCTCCCTAACCTCTGAAATAACTGTTCAATCCCGAAGGAGATAATTCGTTCTGCATAGATGAGTTTCCTTTATACGAAAAATCCTCCAACTAATAATAGAATGTCCCTGTCTTTAATCTCAACTGGGTCTTTCTCTGAACTGACATGCATGAGTTATTTATGAGAGAATATTCAGTTATCTAGAGACACTAATTGCATGTATGCATGCATTAACTGACTAAACGCACAATTAGTTCCTCAAATTGTTTGGAACTAATTTAACTGGACTTAACTCAGTTAACTGAGCTAACTAATTACAACTCAAATACAACTCATCCTTATCTCCTTAATTAAGGTATAACTTCCTCAATCAAAGGGATAATTGTTGCATGTATTCACAAAGACTTCATGTTTGATTTTCTCCAACTAATTAACTCAAGATGAATTAATTAATTATTTTTCGAACATTTGCTAAGACTAAATTCAAATTTTAATTCTCAATTTTAATTCAGGGACTAGTTAAAATTTGAATATATCTTGAAATTCTATTCATAACAATGTTATTTTTAGCATTTCCATTTTATCATTCCTTGTTTCTATTTTCCACGTTGGTACGTGAAATGCTATCTATAGCAATGCTATTTATAACATTTCTATTTTTAGCACTTCTTGTTGCTATTTGCAACACTTATAGAAAGTATAATAGGATGACAGGTACTGGAAACTTAATCACAAGTTATAACAGTAGGGTGTAGGTGATGAAGATGTAGATTATCATCTCACAAGAGATGGTTTGGTTAGATTTAGGGACAAAATATTTGTCAGACAATAGCAAGCTAAAGAAGCTTATTTTGAAGGAATTTCATGTCAATACATATTTAGGTCACCCAAGATATCAAAAGGCGTTGACAACAACTAAGAAGTTCTATGACTATCTGAACTTCAAGAAAGAGGTGGCTAAGTATGTTGCAAAATGTTTGGATTGTCAGTAGGTAAAAGCATAATTTAAGCATCCAGGTGGTTTATTGCAGCTAATTTTGATTCCAGAGTGGAAATGGGAGGTCATTTCGATGGAATTCATAACATGTTTTCCAATGACATCGAAGTAGCATGACTCCATTATGGTTGTGGATGACAAGTTGACCAAGGTAGATCGCTTCATTGTGACGAAGTATACAAACTCATCTAGTGACATAGCTTCGATTTTCACTCGGGAGATAGTGAGGTTACATGGCATTGCTAAGAGAATTGTGTTAGACAGAGATTCCAGGTTCACTTCCAAGTTTCTGAAGGAGTTGTTTTTATGTTTGGGTGTAGAGTTGGCTTTCAGTAAAAATTATCATCCACTAACATATGGATCGATAGAGAGGGTCAACAGGATTCTTGAAGAAATGTTGAGGATGTACATCATGCATCAACAACAGAAGTGGGAAGTGTATCTTCCACTGTTTGAGTTTGCATATAATAATGGGTATCGAGAGTCCTTGAAGATGAGTCTATTTGTGGCACTTTATTGGTAGACCTATGATACTCCCATCAATTGTAGTGATCCAGTGAACATAGTATTGATTGGACCAAACATGTTGATAGAGATGAAACAAGAAATGCAGGTTATTAAGAGGAATTTAAATGCATCACAAGAGAGGAAGAAGATATAATAAGATCATCATAGGGTATTTAAGGAGATTTAGGTTCGGGAACATGTGTACTTGCACATCAAGCCCAAGAGGATCTCCTTGAGCATAGGAACATGTTCCAAGATGGCACCTCAGTATTGCGGGCCTTTCAAGATCCTTGAGAAGATTGGACTAGTGACCTATAAAATTGCACTACCTCTGATAGTAAATTCCATGATGTTTTCCATGTTTCATTACTTAAGAAGTATGTATGGAATGTTGATCACGTGATTGGATGACTCGTATTACAGGTGAAACTAGAAGGAGAATTCCAGTCAGAACCTTTGTGCATTTTGCAGTGAAATATGCTCATGCCTCAGAATCGAGGGATCAATCAAATTAAAGTGTAGTGGAAGCACTTTCAACCCAATGAAGCTACATGGGAGATGGTTGATCAGATGTGGGCTATGTATCCTTCTCTATTCATTGGTTGAGTGGATGCATTCTAATATATGTGTTTGATTTTGTGTTTTGGTTATGTCTACATATATGCATATATATGTAAATACCACATCAACCTATGTTATAAAGCTCCAATAAGGGGCATGGTGTTCATGGTATGATGATAATGGTCTCAATAGTATGATATGATGTACATGCTACATCGAGTTTTGTTATGAATCTCTATGGGAAGCATGTGTTTTGTTGGTTTATAAGTGTCATTAAAGATCAAGGATAGTGTTCCCCCAAGGGGGAGGGGTTTGTAACATACCCTAGTTTATTTCCTATGTAAATAAAAATAAGACCAAGGTCATGGGACATGTATTTCATGTTGAATGCTAGCTAAAACATAGTGATGGGTATCACTAATGATTAATTAATGGATATGGAAATTGGAAAAGGCATTGGAAATGTAAAAGTGGCATTAATTGGAATTTTATATATGAAATAAAGGAGAATAGGAGAAAAGGAAGGTGAAGAGACAAAAATTTGCATGAGAGGGAAATTGAAGTAAAAATGAAGGAAAATGAAGAAAATGGAGGCTTTAATGATAAAAAGGATTATGAGGATCATTTCATAACCTTTTGTTAGTTCAATTTTGGAGATCTCTTCTATTCACTCATTCTATCATACTCTTAAACACAGAGAGCATTCTTGGAGCACTCTAGTTTCACTTGAATTGGAGAAAGAAGGTAAAGGAAAGAAATAAACAACAAGGAAATAGTTGGATTAGTAGCTACAACTAGATTTCTTGCAGGTAACAAGTTGCATGTGTGATTTCCTTGTTGATTTATAGAAAAATGGTATATGCATGTGATTATATGGTTATGTGTTTTCATTGGTATGGAGGATTGCTTGGATTTAAAGTGTTTGTAGCCTTGCCTTTCCAGTTCCTGGATAACCATGGTATTGTGGGGTTTCCACTTGATTATTTTCTAGGCGGTGCTCATAATTCCTTATGTATGTGGGTTGGAAAAAATTCTATGGAATCCTTGGAACAACTTGGGTTGAGTTACTAGTCCTGGAGACTAGGTTTGGACAAATTCTCTAAAGCCCTTGGTGGGTTGGGTTAGTAATCCTTGGAGTCAGGCTGGACAAATACTCTCAAGCCCTGGAATGTTGTGGGTTGAGTTACTAGTTCTTGGAGCCTTAGATAGGTTGGGTAGAGACCAATATTGTTGGTCTTAGTGATGTCCAACCATAGAGGTGGAATCACTATGGATGAGGGTTTAAGCGGTTTGGCCTCCAGAAGCCCTGACTAGTTTTGTCTTGGTTTATTCCATGATATCCCATATTCATGCTTAGAATATGGTGCGAGGATGATTGGCTGAAAGAGATATTTAGTTCATCCAAATATATCGGCATGTTGTATGTGGATTTCCATAACTTGTTTGGTATTTTCATATGTTAATATGAGATATTTCCTTATTGTGATCTATGACCATTTATAGTGATTATGTTGGAAATATGATGGCTCAATTGCCATGGTTTGTATGTGTATAAATTTCTTATAGATTCAAATTGCAGATTGTAATATGTTAAAACAATTGACTTGCATCTACTCTGTTAGCGCTCAAATCCGCCTTAGGCTTGAAATAAGGCAAGACTCAAGGCCACATCAAACCACGCTCAGCCTCGTAGCTAGCCCTACAGGACAGGAGAGGGCTCTCTCTGGGTTAAACTCGGAAAAAGATAATCAAAAAGGCTCGAGATGACCGAATTGATGATTGATTTTAGGCTAGGTATTAAGTACACTGAATTTAGGATTGATTTTTTATGATTTTGTTGAAGTCAAGGGAAAGGCAATTTTGGGTGTGGGGATGAGGCACAGTTTTTGCAGAGGTCCACTTGGGGCAAGATAGGCAATTGTTTTGATGCCTTAAAGAAAGTGAGATGGATATATCAAACCGGTGATAGGCTAAGGAGAAAAAGGGGTCTCAAGAATTCTCCTTAAACTGAAGAAAACATAGAATATTAAACAAATTTAAAGGCAGAGCATGGCAATTTCATGGATTCTACCTTAACACTTCATTTTCTTAATAACAGAAGATTCAATAAAGATAATGATTCACATACATAACTTACAAGAACTAAAATAAACACACCATCAAGACATAAAGCCACATGGATCCCAAGTAGTGCTGCA
>APFE030943866.1:17124-57196 GCA_000404065.3 Pinus taeda
AAAATTACATATATAGACCAAGCCAACCCATTCCCTAACCTCTAGGGGTCGAGCTCCTCCTTCTAGGAGCTGTTTCAACCAATTCTAAGCTGAGCACTACAAACTAGGCAATCAAAACAACTTGCCTCTATAAGCTAGGAAACCAATTCATTCATTAATGTTTTGCCATTTTATGAATGGATCTTCTAGAATAGGTAAAAAGTGTCATATCAACATGAAATTACATCAATTACATCAAAGAGGATGAAAAATCCCACCAAAAATTCAAAACTAGTCAATGTTGCGTTTTCCTGAGCTGAAGGTGCAAAACTGGTAAATTTTCCCCAACGCGTAGCGCACCATTTCTCTACGCGTAGCGCGCCTTTTAGGCCACTTTTGAGGAACTTCCTGGCATCCAAATGAGGCACAAGTGGGCTTGTTGGAAAGGTCTGGATGTCTACTCTCCCGCCCAAGTGGAATTGCTCCATTTGGTGGCAATTTGCCTCTCCAACATTGCAATCTCCCAAGACTGCTTCCTGTGAGTCCAAAAAGTGACAGAAGGTCATTTTTTGCTTGTTTTTTGACCTTTTGGGGGCTCAAATCTTCATTAAACTTGTTGGCAGTGGCTAAGCAAGTGTATTTTGTCATGAAAAATCTAAAAATGCTGATTTTTTGTGAAATGGACCTCCCCAACTTAAGGGTAGCGCGCGGCGCGCTACGCGTTGAGCTGAAGATGAAAACTATACAAAAAATCCCTGACTCGTATCGCGCTTGAGCCCTACGCGTAGTGCAACTTTCAGATGATATTTGGAGGCCTTCCTTATGTCTACATTGGGTGCAGGATAGCGCGTTAGACAGGTATTTGAGTCTACTTTCCAACACAACTAGAAATTTTCAATTTGGAGTTCATTTGCCCTATCAAAAATCAAATATCCCAAGATTGGTCAAAATGTGGCAAATGAGGCTGCCTCAAGGCAGAGTGCTGTTGCAGTCAACTTTTGAATGCCTTCCTCAACTCCCAATTGAGATCATGATGGCTCATTGGAAAGATGTTTGTGTCTAGTTATCATTTGACTCATCAAGAAAGTCATTTGGGCAACCAAGCTAGGACAAAACATGATTTTCCCAAGGTCACTTCAGAGGTGCATTCGATTCTGCTGAGGCAACGATATTTTTGACATTTCTCTAAAACCATGACACCTATGTAAAAAGTGAAGGAGGGTTTTCTTTTTTGGCATGTTTTGGACAAAAATCTCTCTCCGAGTTCTAAAATTCATCTTTGATTGCTCTGAAACACCTTTTGAGTGAAACTTATCTCGATGTGTGAAACAAGGAATTTTGTCGAAATGAAGGAGATAGGGGCTTATAAATTCTTGGGGAAATTTAGGGAAGTAGGGAGGGATGTTAGGAAGCAGGGGAAAGTGGAATCTCAGAGATTGAGTGAGGGGAAGAGGTCCAAAAGGGAAAAACACAGGCCCAACCTAGAAAATTGCCAAGTTGTAGCAAGAAACTAGGGTTTGTGAAAAAATGAGGAATTTGGGGAATCTGACTGATGGGAAGTGTTTGATAAGGTATATTAAGGATAGGGGAAGGTGTATGAACATCTGGATACAAGTTTTGCTAATGATTTGACCGTCCAAGAGAAATTGCCTTCAAAACCCTAGGAGAGGGAAATGACCTTACCTAGGTGCAATTGAAGCATGAACAAGGTGTGAAATGATCCAATGGGACTTGACATGATGATAAAAACCTTCTGAATGATGATAGACTCAACTGAATGGTGACATGGACTGACATTTGGGCGACTTTGAAAGGAGTGAAATCAAACCCTAGACCTAATGCCTAGTGATCAAATTTTGCTTGAAGACTCTTTGAAATGACAAAATTTGACCTTGACACTCTGAGACCACTTTGTAAGAGCATATTTGATCACTGGAGGAAGGGTGGAAAGACTGACACTAACATACTCTATGCATTAGTGGAAACAATAAACGATCGATGAAATCCCGAAGCATAAAAGAGAAATAGTTTAATCACACATAACACAATAATTTTTTGGGGAAGGCCACATCTAAAAACCCCTGTTGTTTGTATATTACATTAATAAGAAAATATGAGAAGATTACAATGCTTTTCCCAAGCTCAAGAAACCTTTGCACTATGTCAATCTGTCTCACTACTTCACAAACAATCTCCAGCCAATACTTAGTGAAATCTGATTCCTTCCAAGTTCCTATTTCCTTGTGAATTTTCCTAGGGAATTAGCCTATATTTAATTGGGAAATTCCTCATCCATAATTGTGCAATCCATCGTAGGCTTTCCGCTGATTTCATGCACCACCTATACAATTCAAATAATTATACAACTGATAGTACATTGTCCCTGCACTCCAATTTGAGCTACGTCTTTCTTTGATCTGACATGCATGAGTTAATTATGAGTGAATCTTCAGTTTACTAGTTAAGCACTATCAGTTACACCACTACTACAGGTTACACCCCACTACTGGATTCTCCCACTAATTCCTCCATCATTTGGAACAATTTTAACTGAATTTAACTTGGTTAAACTCAATTAAATAAATACAAATCTAAAGAACTCAACCTCAGCCCCAAAAATTTAGGAACCACTCTACATGACTCTTGATAGACTCCCAAATCAAATTAACTAACCCAACTAAGTCAAATTAACTTAGTTAGGTATTACAAGTTCATATGAGAATTAGAATTACAATTTAATTCCTAATTTAATTCAAGGACAAAATTAAATTAGGATTTTTTGTTTGTTATTTTCAACACTCCCTCTCAACAAGAAAGGGATTATCTCCTACCCTAATCTTGCCTCTATGAAACTCGAATTTTCATCTTGACAATTCCTTTGTCAAAATATCTACATACCACTCCTCTATAGGAATGTACTCCAACAACATGATTCTCCTATTCACACAATCTCATAGATGGTGATACCGAATATCAATATGCCTAGACCGTACATGAAAAAATGGATTCTCAAAGAGTTTGATACAGCTAACATAGTGACCAGTGAAACGAGAACCATTACCTCAAAACAGGTACTTGAGCCAAAAACGCAAAAAAAAACATGAGAAAACAACCTAAAAGTGAAAATTGTTTATGCTCGAACAATGTTTGTTATTTATAGGGTAAACTTTCAACATTTTTTTTAAATGGAAGGAAAACCTATTTTCTTTTAATGGATGAAAAAAAGACACTTAAAAAAATTGTTTATTCTAGAATAACAAAAAAAGAAATGAGGTTATAATTCTAACAATTTTTAGCAATGGAGTTAAAGAGAAAATATCCGGACATTGAAAAATGTAAAATTCCAACAATTCTCAAACATGATGTTAAAGATAAAATATCGTGTCCCGAATCCTAATAATTCCAACTATTTCCATGCATGTTGTTAAAGATAAAATATCTTGACTCTAAAAAACCTTGAAATTGTAATTGTTTTCGACCATTTCATTAAAGATAAAATATCATAACTCACAAACACCTTAACATTTTGACAAATTTTCAACCTTGTAATTAAAAACCTTTAGTTTGTAACACATTTCAACCACGAAATTATGGACAAATTATATGACTAAAACAATTTTTAAAAATGAACAAATAAATGAAAGATTCATTATTCCAAGAGTAATTTTTAGCAATGGAGTTAAATATAGAATATCCAGACTTTGAAACACTGTAAAATTCCAACAATTCTCAGACATGATGTTAAAGATAAAAAAAATCATGTCTCGAATCTTGATAATTCCAACTATTTCCATCCACATTGTTAAAGATTAAATATCTTGACTCTAAAAAGCCTTGAAATTGCAATTGTTTTCAACCATAGCATTAAAGATAGAATATCATAATTTAGAAACATCTTAACATTTTGACAAATTTTCAACCTTGTAAGTAAAATCCTTCAGTTTGTAACACATTTCAACCATGAAATTATGGACAAATTATATGATTAAAACAATTTTTAAAAATGAACAAGTAAATGAAAGATTAATTATTCCAAGAGTAATTTTTAGCAATGGAGTTAAAGATACAATATTTTGACTCTAAAAAACATTGAAATTGTAATTGTTTTCAACCATAGCATTAAAGATAAAATATCATAATTCATAAACACCTTAACAATTTGACAAATTTTCAACCTTGTAATTAAAAACCTTCAGTTTGTAACACATTTCAACCATGAAATTATGGAAAAATTATATGACTAAAACAATTTTTAAAAATGAACAAGTAAATGAAAGATTCATTATTCCAAGAGTAATTTTTATTTCAAGGGATAAAAGTATATCTCTTTTCAACTTTTAGCCTAAGACAACTTATCCTATTGTAAGAAAAACCTAAAAATCAACCATCAAAACAAAGTGTTCTTTTTAATGAGGCATTAAAATTTCAACAATTTTAAAACTATCTTATACCAAATGATAACAATAAATGATATCATGGCAATATGAGTAAATAATTTTAAAAATCAACATTAATTTCTAATATTTATTTACTTTTAATCAAAATATCAACTTTTGTAGATTGAATATCACATACATTAAAGCATATAATCCAAAAAACATAGAAACACCCATTACTTTATGTAAGATCATATGGAAGTCAAAAATATTTATTTCAAGTTACCATGCAAACATCTCTAAAGACATGAATTTCTTTTAATTAAAACATCAAATCCAACAAATATAGAAATGACCCATAAATTCATGTAAGATCATATGGAAGTCAATATATTTATTTTAAGTTACCATGAAAACTTTATTTACATAAAATGTATTAGACATTTATTCAAAATCATCCATAGGATCTAGCACAACATTAGAATCTACATATTCAGATGAAGGAATGGATGCAGATGAAGATGACCCATATTCTTCTCTTTCGTCAACTAGAGCCCCATCTAAGTCAACATGCATGCCCACCATTTTAGTTTTTAAAAGTCTTCTAGATCTATGATTAGGTTCAGTAGACTCCCATCTCAACATTGTTCCTTCTAGTAGCAACTTCTTCAAAATAGCTATGGTCTTGAAGCAAAGAGTTCTTCTCTTTGTTAAATTGGAGTCATAGATAAGTATGTCAACATCCTCCAATTTTAATAGGTCTATGCAGTGAAGATTTATATCTGTACCCTTTCTTTTTCTCTTTCTGCAATTTTTTTTATCAACTACCATCTCTGGCTTGTACACACCATTGAATGGGTTGGATTTTTGGCATGCCAATGTACCTCAACAGTTGTAATATCTCCATTTTCCTTAATTACTTTTATAACCTTCACAACCCAAAATGGATAGCCAAGTGGATCTCCATTTGCTAATACAACTATCATGCAACCCTCCTTAACATCTTACACAGAACCCCTGTAAAGGTCTTCCATGGCTTCACGTTGTGCACGTGATCTTATAGAACCAATAAATATTTCTCTTTCCTCTTCCTGTTGAGAATTAATAATGCCTTGAGATTGTTTTTATTCAACAATGTATCTTTCCTCCTATTCATTTAGCATATTTTGAGGCCAGATAAATGGAGTGTTCAAAAGTGTATATTCATTTCCTAATATTGAGATGATATCACTTTGATCATTGAAAAAGGACTCCCACCAAACTGAATCAGTGACATCGAAGTAGTTGTATGTATCTCTAATACATTTTTTTATTTCTTCCAGACATTCAAAATAAGTTATCTCTCTCTTATGCCTTCGAGCATTATTGAGTTCAACAATTGATTGTAATAATATTATCTTTGATGCAAATATTGGATGATCTAGAATGAACTTCAAAAATGTTAAGCCAGGTGATGACCCCGATTCTGTAACAGTTGAATAACTCTTTCCCCATATAAGTGTTTTTCCATCAATCTTTTTGATATGAAATTGATGCTGGAAGCTAATGTCATTAAGTTGGTCAATGAATTTCTCCTCACCATGCGATCCGAAAATAAACCTTCGCATGTCAATAGTTTCCTCTAGCAGATGAAAATTAGGCTCTGGAATATATGCTTTCATAATACACAATTAATGATGGAAGGCTCCCAACATTCTTCCTCCTCAATGTTACTGAAAAATGACTAAACATATGATCAATATGGTCATGAGTGTGCCTGACAAGAAGGAAACCAACCTTTACCTTTATTAAAATTCCCAATTGAACAAGCATGTTTATATATCCAAAAATAACTTGTTTTTTATTTTCACAGCTTGTGTTGTCCAATTGCAGATACAAAACTTCAGGAAGAATACCATACCAATGAGAAAGCACATCATGGATTATAGTTATGGTAAGATTCGCATCATTATGAATATTTGGAGTTGTGAAGTAAACCCTTGGCAACATCTTCCCATTAAAGACCATACAACCAACCAAGTGAAACTGAATAAAATTTTCATCCTATAAATTTTTTGGTGTGCGGACAAAATGTGGAAGAAGTGTTTTCTTTTGGTCCATACCATCATTATCAAATCCAAATATTTATTTGATTGTATAACACTTTTTTACGTGTTTATACAATTTTTGTCTTTCACTTGTTTGCTGATTGTGATGCTCTTGAAGTGCTTTGACAATGGAATCTGCACATAAAAAAAAGAAATCTATTAATAAATATATTTTCATAGTTAATAACTATTCAATTTTTAAAAATAATTTTATGAGTGCATACCTCTATCTACCCCTTTAAATTTATCTCTTTTTTAATTAAGAGAAGAACATGTACTGCAAATCCCCATCATTGTCTTCTTAGGAATACAAACATTGTTGAATTTGTTCCTCCATATTCTTGTAAAATATGAATATGTGATAAAATTAACATCTCCTTCAACACCTTATGCATATTATTTGTATAAGTTGTAGATTTCTCGTATTGAGAAATTATCTGGAATATGTATTGTGTCTTTATTTGGCATACACTCTCCATGCTTTGAAAAAACGTCTTTCATCCATGACATTGCAGTAATTGTTGATGCTCAAACCTCTCTTTTATAACGTACTTTTGAATAATATGTAGGGTCTTTTTCGAGTCTTTCTTGGATTCTTACCAAACAAAAATTACCAAATGAATGCAGCATTTTGAAATCCTTTCTATAGATCAATACATTCCCAATATGATAATCATAACATGCAAGTGTAGGTTGCACGCAACCCACTAAAAATGAATTTTGCATGATTTTTTTAATTTAAAAATATTTCTGCCTTTGCTCCAAAGAAAACTTGTATCCATATGTTTCAAGCAATCCTTTTGACAACATTCACTTGAAATCAGATCATCGACAGAACTTCTACTTGTGAGATATTATGTCCTATCCCTTATATAACTGGAATATTTAGGATTGATATGAAAAGGCCTACTCCTACTCCTAGATATAATATTTTCTTGCAACATCTCCCTCATTTCATTATTATCTGTAAAAGCATTTTCATCATCAGTAGGAGGAATATTATATTGATGAAGATAGTTAGAAAATTCATCACCATCATTGCTTGGAAAATAGTCATTACCATCCTCACATGAAGGAAATTCTTTAGTACCAACATCTACACTTTTGAAATCTTGACTGAAATGAAATTCTTCAGCATCTTCATCCCTACTTTTGAAAACCTACCTTGGAGGACTCAATTCATCACCACCAGGACTACCTTTGAAGCACTCACTTAGAGAAAATTCATTATTGACATTTGCGCCTCTAAAATTATCATTTGCAAGAAACTCTTCATCCTCCCCTTCATCACCGGTGATCGCATAATCCTTAAGATTATGACTAAGTTGAAAATATGACTGTCTATTCATAGTCAAATTATCATTTGCACGAAATTCTTCATCCTACCCTTCATGAGAGGTGGTTTCATAATCCTTGGGATTAGGAACAAGTGGAAACTTTGAATTTCTATTTAATGGAAATTCTTCGTCCTCCCCTGCATCAGTGGTGCTCTCATAATCCTTAGGATTAGGACTAAGTGGAAACTTTGTATCTCTGTTTACTGGAAATTGTTCATCCTTGCCCTCCCCTTCATCAGTAGTGCTCTCATAATCCTTATAATTAGGAATATATGGAAATTTTGACTCTGTAAATTCTTCATCCCCCCTTCATTAGTGGTGCTCTCATATTCCTTAGGATTAGGAATATGTCGAAACATTGACTCTACAAATCCTTCATCCACCCTTTCATTAGTGGTGCTATCATAATCCTTAGGATTAGGAATATGTGGAAACTTTGACTCTACAAATTCTTCATCCCCCCCTTCATCAGTGTTGCTCTCATAATCCTTAGGATTAATACTATGTGGAAAATTTGATTCTACAAATTCTTCATCCCCCCTTCATCAGTGCTGCTCTCATAATCCTTAAGATTAGGACTATGTGAAAACTTTGAATTTTCAAATTGTTCATCCCTCCCTTCATCAGTGTTGATCCCATAATATTTAAGATTAGGAGGAAGTGGAAACTTTGACTTTCCAAATTCTTTATCCCCGCCTTCACCAGTGGTGCTCTCACAATCCTTATAATTAGGAGGAAGTGGAAACATTCACTTAGGAAATTCTTCATCACACCCTTCATCAGTGCTGCTCTCATAATCCTTAGGATTAGGACTATGTGGAAACTTTGATTCTGAAAATTCTTCATCCCCTTCATCAATGATGCTCTCATAATCCTTAGGATTAGTAGGAAGTGGAAAAATTGACTCTCTATCCACAGGAAATTCTTTTTGTTGCCCTTAATCAATGTTTCTCTCATCATCCTTAGGATTAATACCAAGTGGAAAATTTGTCTCTCTATTCATAGTGAAAGAATTCCTATTACATTCATCAAAATGAATAGAGCTGTTGCATGACGAAGATGTCAATGCTGAAGAAAGAAAAAATTCACTATCAGAAGAATACATCACCTTCAACAAGAAGATGTCGAATGATACAAATGACAATATATAACTTAGAGATTGAGAATTTCCCTCTAAATTCTTCGCCCCACCCCACCCCCCCTCCCCCTGTCGCCCCAAATTTTTTGACCAAAAATTTTCCCTCCGATGTTCGCCCCCAAAAACTTTCACTGAAAATTTTCCCTCCAAAATTTTCATCTATAATTTACTTGAAAACATATTACTAAACTTTTGGTTTTGGAAAATTTCACCCTAGTTTCTAATTCAAAATATTGATAGAAAGTCAAAATAAATTTTCTATTAAATTATTTAACATTGACTATGTAAGTAAATCAATTTTTATAATTAATATATCTTTTATCCCATAATGATTGAAAACTAACCTAAAGCTATGATATTAACTATATATTTTTATTTTTTTAATTTTAAGTTTAATCTCACAATCAAGAAACGGTAAATCATTCCCACAATCATTACTATAAAATAAAATTCATCATTTCTATTCATCACATCACATCAAGTCTTCTCAGTCTTGTCAAAAACATTGGAGCGATTTTGTGGAGGAGCTACGAAGGAGCTATATTGTCATAGATAACACATTCAACGTGAGTTTTACACATTTTAAAGGTTAGTTTTGTTTATATCTTGAATATTTACAGATGAATTTGGGGAAATTTTGTGTTTTTATGGGAAAAACCACATAAAAAAGTTCTTTATTATATTTTTTTATAGGGACGAAAAGGAAAAAAAACACAATTTTTTAGGATTTTTAGGAGAAAAATTAATATTTTTATTTTTCATTTTTAGGCTTTTGAAATGAAAGATGGGTGTTAATTTTTTTTTTGGAGGGGGAGCATTAAAATTATTGCATGGAAAAAAATAAAATAAAATAAAATTTATTCAATTGCAAAAAAATATACATTTATTTTTCTAATATATATTTGTAATTTTTTAATTTTTTTGGTTTTTTAATTGAAATAATATTTATTAAACACTATTAACAAATTTTTTTTTTATGATTCTTATTTGTTTGGTATCTTAATTTTTTAAATAAATATATGTGTGAAAATATTTGAAAATTTAATTAAATATAATTAAAAAAAATAGATTTTGGTTTTTATATATATGTTATTTGTTTTTTAAATTATTAAAAATAACTTATAAAAATAAATTATTAGTTTTTTTGTTTTAATTAACTTTATATTATATATATATATAATATATATAAAAAATATATATATATATATATATATTATATATATAATATATATATATATATATATTATATTATATATATATATATATATCTATCGCAGTTTCAAATCGCTGTGTGCAATACTGACCTCCTAGCCTTTTATGTTGTCAAAATTGCAATGAGCTTAAGAGGCTCTCTCCAAGCTTTTTGAGCATAGGGATAAAATCTTAAATCAAACTAAATAATTCATTTCTTTAGGTCCGATGGACCAAAGTTTGGATGTTAACCACCATCATCATCATCACCATCATATATATGTAATTCTTCTTATTTTCTTTTATTTAAAATTCTAATTTTAATATTATAAATTTTTTTTTTTTTTGGGTAATTTTTTAAATTAAAATTATAATTATAAATTTATAATCCTCTTTGCTTTTATTTTAAATTTTATTTATTTTAAAATTCATATATATAATATATATATATATAATATATATATATATATATATATATATATATATATATATATAATAATATAATTATATATATATATATATATATATATATATATATTATATAATTACATTTTATTAATATTATTTTAATTTTTTAATTTAAGTTTAAATTTATTTTTTTTTTAATTTTAATTTTAATTTTAATAAAAAAAATATTAAAAGAATTTGGCCCGACCTCTCCCAATAGTCGAGGGCCTGGGCAGGCCTAGGGGCTACGTGGCAACACCCCTCTGCCCACCCGAGCCCTTTAGCCAGTGGGCAAATGACAGCCCAATTTTTTTTTGGTTTTTTGTTTTAATTAAATATTTATGTTAAAAATAAAATTATTATAATAAAATTTTTAATAAAATAAATTATTATAAAAATTAAGAATCATGCATTCCAAAACATTAATAACATTAAAAATATTGTTACTTCTAAGTTCAAAGAAAAAATATGGTGTGAGAAAGATTTAGTGGCTAAAGGAAAATTAAGTTATTATAAGAAGGTCATCAACCCCACCCTAGAAGATCAAAATTATCTTTCTGTTTTAGCTAGCTCATAGAAGATAATATAGCAAAGATTGGAACAAACTCTCATGAGCTCCATAGTGAAACAGGTCATTAGGCAGTTCCTAAAACACCATGGATAGAAAGGATCTGCCATCTATGTAAGAACATGAACATTGAGGATGAAAACCACTTCCTCTTAGAGTGCCCCGCGCACAACCACATTAGATCTTAATTTCATAATCTTTTTCACAATACTAACCTTCCTACTCTTTTACGATGTCAAAATTATAATGAGCTTGGGAGGCTTCTCTCCAAGTTTTTTGAGCATAGGAATAAAATTTTAAATCAAACTAAATAATTTGTTTCTTTAGGTTAGATAGACCAAAGTTTGGTGTGAGTGGACGTTAAACACCACCATCATCATCAACATCATCATAAAATTGTAATTTGATTTTAATACAAATTATTTATAAAATTTTGAAATAACAAAAAAAATTACATATAAATTTTGTAATAGAGTTTTACTAATAATTTTTTTTTTATAAAATTTAAAAAAAATTAAAAAAATTTTGTGTATTATATAAATTTGTACCTATATTATTGTTGATTTTACTAATTTTAAATTGAATATCTAATATTTTTTTTAATTTATGTTCTTTACATCTAAAATTTGTTATATTAATTATAATATAATATATATATATATATATATATATATATATATATATAATATATATACTTTGTTGATTTTAATAATTTTAAAATTTATATATAATTATATTATTATAAAAATGTAAAATATAAATTTGTAGATATAAAGTTTTATAACATTTTTTAAAATTTACATATAAATTGAACTTATTTTTATATTGAAATAAAAATTATAGTGTCTTATAGTGTCAATTTTTTATTTTTATTTTATTTTTTTAAAGTGATATATAAGTTTTTTTTATTAACATATATATATTTCACGAAAATAGCATCGAGCAAGGTCTGTGTGAATATGTATCGAATAAAGACAACAATTCTATCATCTAAGGTTGCAGGTGGATATGCTTTGAAGACTATCGAACATACACAACTGAGAAACAACGTAAAAGTCGACCAACTAGCCCATTAAGTGGACCAAAGATTATTTCTGAATAGATGAATTCACGAGAAATAAATAAAACAAAATTTACATGGCATGTTAAGGATGTTGAATCTGATGATAGTACACATATCTATCTATACTGTGGTATGATTTATTTGGGTGAACCGTATGAGGTGATAGATAGAGTACGAGACATATTTTGGTACCGAATTCAGACACTGTTTATTTTCTTGCAAAATTTCGCAAGTCACATGAAAAGGTTAGATATCATCTCTCAAAGAACAAGTATGACACAGATGACGAATCTACAACATTGCGTGAAGAAGTCTCATCCAACATTTCAAATAACATTGTAAGTATGCTTATTTATATTTATGTGTAACGTATTATTGTAATGATCATTAATTTTTTTATAAATGATTGATCATTGACATATTGTATTTTCTTTGATAGGATTTCGCTGAGAGTTTTTCAATGATGTTGGAGGGTATTTATTATATGGAACCAAATATTATGCATGTGATCAACAATTTTCATATAGAGTCGGAATAAGAGAAGAGAATGAAGCAAAAATCAATAATCCATGACACTACAATGATACATTTAGGGGATCAACAAAGAATCCATACGGTGGGTCAGTCTAACAAAGGTAAACATGTTTCTTTTGAAGATGTGGACGTTGTAGCTCAAGGTGAAGCTCAAAAATATGTTTCCATTAGTGAGTTGGAGGTTAGAACTGTTGTTGAAAATGAGAAAAGAAATAAAACACCAATAAGAAAAATGTCCATGGATGTCTCTCTTCCACTTTATGATGATGATATTATTTCTGTAAAATAAGGTATGTTAACTAGGAAGAAGAAGAAATAAAAAATTGGTGAATCTATTAAAATCATAATCAAAATTCAAGAACAAAGTGAAAGTTCTAAAGGCACCAAAGAAATCATAATACTAGTTACTCATTTAGAGGATGGTATTATGAAAACAAAATGAAATGCAATTTAGAATCACTCGAGGAAGAATAAATTAATTAATGGTGGAAAAATATTTGAGCTTAATGTCACCTAATTATATAGGTGAGATGAAGGACAATCTCAATATCAAATTAGAAGGTTACATCACCTACATGTCCATAATTTGAAAACATTGTTCAGGTACAATCCATATGCACGTGTGGTGGCTTCTATGGTTTTTGTTGATCCAAATCAAGTTCCCAATAAAGAGGCATTTGATAGGAGACAATGTTTTGACTACAGATATTATGTAATTGGAGTGAACCATTCAGTAGAGGCCAAAAGAAAATTGATCAAGGAATATCGTTGAAACTATATTATTGAAACAGTGAAATGTATCATTTATGTTGGTTTAATAGATCCAGAGGCAAAGTTATTGGCATGGGATCACAATGCAGATAATGAGTATAGAATGTCTATGAATTTCGTTCAAAGGGTCAGATTTATTCATAATGATCTTTTAGACAAATGTGGTGGGGATAAGACAAAGCTCAGTTTAAGCTTTCGGAATAAATTTTGTATGGAAACAAGTTATCAAATTGAGGATATAATCAAATCAAAAGGTGGAAAAATAAATTCAAAACTATTCAGAGGCATAAATAACATTTTCCAGTTGGCATTTAGAACATGGGAGATATGGGAATTGATTAATGAAATTTTTGAATTGTGGGAGAATATTGACATAAATAATCAAAAGGTTAAAAGTTCTAAACCCATAATATGTACCAATAGTAATACAAGTCCTAAAATGAACCAACTTCCAAATGATATGACTATCACACCTTGAATAATGATGCAAGGTGTGAAAGAAGAAAAACTAGTCAAATCAATATTATGTCGTGTGAAGTCATGTAAATTGTCATTGGATGAAATGTGCTCGGAATTTCAAAAGTACGTTTGTTGAATTACTTTTACTTTTTCTTGGATTATAATTTTATTTTAAATATAACATATTGTTGTTGGTATTATTTGTTATACATATCACTATATTAACAATTTTTACTTTATTTATCCCGTCATAAGATTTATATAAAAATACAAGAACATATGGTTAAAATGTTGAATGAAGAGAGTTGGAATTATGTTGTACTCAACTACCCAGAATTAAGTTCTATAGCAACACTTAAAGATTTTGATCTTGCATTCAAAAACCTATGTTGATTTTTACATTCATTTTATTCATAGATTTTTTTTTTTATATTACATATATTTATTTACTTCATTAAAGATGTCGAAGAAGGATGCAAATGGAATACCAAATACTTTCAAAAGTTTCACTGAAAAAATTAAGTTGGAAAGGATGAGAAAGAAGCGTTTTAGGAATGTTGAACTTGATCCTATTCTTACTCATTTTATTTGGAATGGGTTGGACACTATCCAATATCAAATAATAAAAGGTGACTGTGAAGACATTGCAAAATTCATACGTAAAATGCAATATGACCTAGTTATTGTAGACATTCCTCATGGTTTCAATTCCCCAAACATTGAATATGTCAGAGAGCCTTACACTTATCAAGATTTTAATAAAGTGGTTACCGGCTTTCAAGAAGTCACAACATCACCACTTTGGAGATTTGTGACATTTCATTCAGACACAAAATTTTCAATGTTATTAACAAGTTTCAAGGGAAAATCAAACTCAAGAATGCAACTTACATGGTAAGACATTGAAATTGTATCTTTGATTAGTGTAATCTTTTTTTATGTACAATTGGATTGAACTTTTACTATGTCATGCTACAAGAAAAAGTCAAATCTTATTTCTTCAAGAGATAACCCAATTACAAGTGATTGTAAATTCATCCATGTTGAATGTTGGGCAAAAGATGATAACTATAAGTCCATTCTTCTGAACCAAGTAGATGGAAAGATTCATAGCCAAGTACCAGTTCATGATGTTGTCGTAAAAAAGTTAACATATGAGGATAAATATGCAAAAGGAGAGATAGTTAACATTTATCAGAAACCACAAACATTGACTAACTATCTGATAGATTTACGTTCAAATGAAGGAGATTGGATTTTGGATTTATTTTCATGTTCAAGTAAAGTTTTATTATATAAAATTGAATTCTAATATTTTGTTTCCTATTTTTATGTGTTTATACTAATTTACTTATTGTTTTTGTGCTTGATGATTAGGTACAACACTAGCATGTTGTCTACAAAAAGGAAGAAATTGCATTGCAATTGAAAGAGACCCACTACAAATGAAATTTTATTCAACAAAGAATTAATGCTCTTCAATTTCTTTCAGATGAAATGCAAGAAGTTAGTTTGAAGAAAGAAGATTTTAATGAATCACATGTGGCAAAAAAGCCAAAGGAACCTCAACCACCATTATATGGAATGATTGGAAAATGACACTTTGGGTGATTTGCAAACATGAAAGATCCACTAGACAAGGAAAATAAGGAAACTCGAGGAAATATTGTGGAAGAAGAAAATAATGAAGCTGAAGAAGACGATAAACATGGATTATATGATATTCTTGGTGACATTTAAGTTATGATTGCAAATCAAACTCAATTTTGAGAGATCTTCATTAGTTTTACTTGTAATGTTTTGACATTGAGATTTTACGAGAAGAATGAACATTGGATTATTGTTGTTATAAGTTCAATATTTGTATTATCTATTTTTCACTTTAATTTTTATGTGAATCATTTTCTTTTGTAAAACACTTGTGATTACTATTATTTTTTAACATAAAAGTCATAAAAAATGTTATTTTTAAAGGTTTTTTTGTTAGGATTTTCCCATTAAAATAATTTATTTGAGTGTCATTTTTGAAAAAAAATCTGAAAATGTCCATTTTTTTCATTATATTTATATAGAAAATGTGTTTTTTTTGGTGAAATGTTTAAAATTATTGTGTTTTAGTGACAATTATTTGATGTCTATTTAAATATTAATTAAAATTACATAAACATATAGAAAATAGTAACTTTAAAATATTGACCATTTTTTTATTTTTTTAACTACGAGAAAAAAATAAGATTTCCTTACAAACAAAATTCAAAAGAAAAATGAAAACACACAAACACAAAAAATACACCTAAAAAAAAAAACCTTTGGGGAAGAAGAAGGCATTAGAAAATTTAAAGTGTCAAAAATCAACCCTGTAAAAAGAAGGGGTTGATGTTGCATCAACACTTTTCAAAATCAGCATAAAATTCACTAACATTGAAAAATAAATGTTCATACTTGATACATAAGAAAATTTAAACTGCCAAAAATATGATAAAAAAAAGTGTATTCAGGCATCACCACTTTCCAAAATCGGGTGATTTTTTGCTACCTCAAAAAAATGGATACCATTTCATTTTCTCGATTGATCGATAACTATGTTGAATGCTTTTATAACTAGTATGTTAAATTTTGTGAAACCATCTAGTTATAAAGAAGCTAGCCAATATAGTGAATGGAGGTAGCCATGGAAGAGGAATATGAATGAATACTTAAAAACAAAACCTGGGATCTAGTTGAATTACCTGAAGGCAAACAACCCATAGGTTGGAAATGGCTATACAAGCCTAAATTTAAAGCAAAAGGGAGCATAGAAAAATATAAATCTAGGCTGGTTGCAAAGGGGCACTTGTAGAAAGAAGGTATAGACTATGAGGAAACCTTCGCGTGTGTAGCTATATTAAACACAATCAGAATGTTAATTTCTTTACCTACCAAACATCATTGGATGATACACCAGTTATATGTGAAATCTACATTTTTAAATGGAGAATTAAAATAAGAAGTGTATTTAGTGCAACTCGAGGGGTTTGTTAAACATGGGGAAGAAAATTTAGTCTATAGATTGAAGAAAGCATTGTATGAACTAGTAAAGGCACCCAGGTAATGGTATGATAAAATTGATTCATTTTTCTTACAACATAGTTATAAAAGAAGAAAGAATGACTCTAATATTTATACCGTGTTTGACAAAGAGGGGAAAAATGTTTTGATTTCTTTATATGTAGATGATCTTATCACTACAGGAAATGATAATGAACTCATTAAATAAATCAAAGAGAAAACATCACAGGATTTTGAGATGAAATACCTTTGAGATCTACTCTACTGTTGGGTCTAGAAATCTCTAGGGATTCTGGCCATATTTTTCTGTCATAGGGTAAGTATGTTAGGAGTTTACTAAGAAAGTTCAACGTGGATTAGTGCAAATCTACAACAATGCCTTTACAAAAAAATACCAAACTTCATAATGATGATGGTTCTAAGAAGGCAAATGCAACATTGTATAGACACCTGGTTTGGAGTTTAATCTACTGGTTTGGAGTCTAATATACTTGACTACAACTAGGCCAAATTTGGCTTATGCAGTGAATGTATTGAGCCAATTCATATAAAGCCTCTCGAGAGTCATTGGGTTGCATCAAAAGGTGTCTTAAGGTATCCTCAAGGAACCTTAGACTATGGTATTAAATATACTTGTTGACAACCACATGTCAACGGCCTATAGCAATACACCCCTTTTTTCTACAAAAGAGATAGCGCCTCATCGATGTGTCTGTGTCGTCCAGCTATCATCAGCAGCCTGATCAACATGTTATAATGTAAACCCACTCTACGTGTATATGATGTAAATATTCTTAGTAGAACTATGTCATGTATCTAACAACCTAGGTAAACCTACCTTTGTAGTGACGATCTTCATTCTGAGAGGTTTTTTATCTCATCGATCCATTCTCAGATGGTCAGTAGAGTTTCCCCTCCAGTCTTACACCAACGCTGGAATGGATTTTGTCGCTAGGATCTTAGGCAAGTCCTAGTGTTCTAGATCAAGTCTATGTAAAAGTTATTTGGGAATAATCCTACCTATTTGGTTAGGTTATGTTATTACAAATTGTTTGCTCTGTTGGATTATATTTGTGTCGCAGAAATGGGTAGTCTGTGACGGTCTAATACAGATGGGTTTTTCCCCTTATGATATAAAAAATATGAAAATCATGATGTAAAGTTTCTTGAGGATTGGAAAAATAATTTAGCCCATCATAGGTTAATTAATTAAATTTTTCGGCCAAAAATTAATTAAAATCCTAAGTGAGAAATTTAATTAATTCTAGGTCCTAAGCAAATTTAAATTCTCCCAAGGCAAAATTCGTTAGTCCTGAAAAACTAAATTTTAAAAGGTCCCGGGACTAAAGTAAATTAATTATTTTACTAAATTTTAAACTTTTTATCCCTTGCGGTTAAGTCAAAGTCAATTTTTTTAGGAAGTTGACTTAAATTTTTTATTTTTGAGTTAATTAAAATGCATTTAATTAAAAAGATTGAATTTCCTCAAGAATTAAATATTTTTACGAATGAGATTAAATGAAATTTTAATCTTTATCAACGGTTGAGATTTTTTTGACAAGGATCACTCGAACTAGCCGTTGCAGGATTTATCTTTAAATAGGAAGTCATTTGTCAGTTGATCCATCCACTCTTTTTGATCATGTGTTTAGCAAGAAGATCTGGTGTAATTTTTTTCTCAATAATAAAGAAATACTTTAGGGTTTATTCTACTGGTGTTACTCTTCATGAGAATACTGTAAGATGTGTTTTTTCATGCATAAATTTTTCTAAAGCCATTGATGATAGCTTCTAAAGATTGATTTGAGTACAGGTATCTTGCTCAATCGTTGGGGTTTGAATAACAATTTAAATTTTGAACATAATAGCAGATATCTCTATTTGTCTAAATTTTATTATTATTATTTTCTCACTCTATTTTTTATTGTTGGATTGAGTTTTATAGGGAAATCTTGATTTTAGATCCTCAGGCTTTAGGGGAAGTTTTCAGTTGGACCATCCAACTCCCGATCTATGTTTTCTGAAGAGTGCGACTAAATTAGCTTCGAGCTTATTATAAGATTTTGTTCATGATACATAAAGGGTTTCAAGTTAGCAACTCCTTTTAAAATTTAAAAAGTCTAAATTTTTATGGAAAAATTGATAGATCTGGATATTAAGAGCCTTAGATTATCAAATTTGGGAGTGGAGTTGGACTCATACTCCTCAGATTTGATAGATCTGTAAATTATTTGTATAGAACTCTAAATTATTTACATAGATATGTTATTTACTTGTGTAGATCTAAACTTTTATAACATAATTTTGAATTTTAACAATTGGGATTTTGGGATTTTATCTATTTTGTACATATTGGGTATTGGGTTTTTGTATTTTCACTTGTGCAAGAATAGATCTGAGAAATCATCCAAGGAAATTTTCAGATCTGAGATTTTTTAAAGGAGATCTGGGGATTTCGAGACAGATCTAGGCCCTAGAGGGAAAGATCTTGTCCCAAATATTTTTGCAGAGCCAACAATTAAATATTTTGTAACAAATTTAAAGGTCTAAAACAAAATAATTTTTTCAGAAAAATAGTTTCATGTTTTGGGCCTCCTAAGCCTAGATTTGCCTTCTCCTAGCCCAACTCTAGCCCTATTGAGCCTAATGCTAGCCCTCATTGGCCATAGATTCCCATTTCTCCATTTTTATCTGAATATTCAATTTTATGAAGGTGATCATTGGTGATTTTTTGCAGAAAAATTGGTAAAAATTTGTGTTTCAGGTATTGGAATTTGTTTTGGCAACTTGGGCAAGTGACCTTCAAGTCCTAGGGACTAAGGGTTTGATATCTAAACCCTATGTTTCTGCACTGTTTTCTGCAACAATAATATACCTTTCTATGGTGGCAAAATTTCATGTTGGTTAGCCTAAAATCAGTTCCTAAGTTGTCTAATAAATTAAGGAACTAATTTCTTGAACTAAAAATCCATCATTAAGCCTATTTCATATTTTAATTGCTCACTATAATAAGTATATCACATCTGATATAATTCTGGAAATCACACCATAATAGGCTGAATTTTTTTTTATAATTCATGTGGGCAAGTTTGGAAATTTTTGGTATAAAAATAGCATTGATAGGTTACTGATTTCATTCTCATATTGCTACTGTGATAACATTTGTTTGTCACTGTCCTAAAAAACAATTCTATGAAAGTTAGGAGTTTTAATATCGTTGTGGAAGTAACTGTCATAAAAATCTAGAAGGGTGATCTTCTTGATTGCGGCAAGCCTTTCCCTACTATTAGAAACTCTTTTTTGCTTCTTTTTTCATCACTGAAACATATTGGCTTCCATAGATTAAATTCTAAAATTTCAAGTGATTTGAGTTAGTAACACAATTCAGAAGTTTTTTGACATGTTTGGCTTAGTTTGACATTTTAATTTTACTATTGTCATTAGAGAATTTGTTATCGCCCTAAATCTAATCTTTTAAAATGTTACTCGGGGAGTTGCGGGACAATACCGAAAGCGAGGTCCCACCTGGACCATAGTAAAAAATAATAACCCACTACAGATTAACCAGCGACAGAGCTAGTTCTGAATCCATAAGAAAGTTGAACACCTAGTAGCGGAGGTAATGAGGATCAAAAAGGCGGGGTGCATTTGACTTGGTTGAATCCATTGATCCGGCTACTTTTGGATGATTGTTTGCAGAAGTTTAGGTCAACAAATTTTTGGTACAATTATTGGCAATAAAATGATATTTTAAACTCCTATTTTATGATAGGTGTGATGTTAAATTGACAAGTTTTTTAGACTCTAATTGGGCTGGAAATGTAGATGATAGATGATTCATAACATGCTATGCATTTAGCATTGGGTCTAGGGTCATTGCATGGGGTAGCAAAAATCATAACACATTATCCTCGTCTTTAGCAGAAGCTAAATATCAAGCGATGTGTGCAGCAACTTGTGAAGTAGTTTGGTTGAGGAGAGTTCTCCATGATGATGGAGAACAACATAAGGTTGCAACAGTTATCAAATGCAACAACCAGAGCTCTATCAAACTTGAAAATAAACGATTTTTTCATAAAAAAACAAAGCACATTTATACACAATTTCATTTTATCGAGGAGAAATTTCAGTAAAAGGAAATCCATATTGATTATTGTAATACATGTGATAATGCTGTTGATATTTTCACTAAGCCTCTCGGTAGAATCAACTTTGAATTGTTTAGGGAAATTTAGGAATACTTGTGAACCCCTTTCTACATTAAGGGGGAGTGTTGCAGATAATGTAGAAATGTAATTTAGGAGAAAGTGAGTTCATTGGAGCGTTAGATTAGGAATTAGTTCCTACTTCTTACGTATATGTTCTAACTTCCCTATTTGTGTGTAAATTATACATGCATGATTTGTAATGTGATCAAGATGTAGAGCATTCTCCCAGGACAGTCTCTAGGTGAAGCTCCTCACCTATGAGCTGCCAAGTTTGATTAATAAATTTAGTTCTTCAATTCTTAAAAATATGGTCCTCAAAATCCAGTGTATAAACCTTATGTTGTAGTAATGTATGGCCGGATTCAGATTTTAACAATATCATTCCCAAACACAAGCACTGGGACTGATGCAATATAATGTAAGGCACAAGGTATTAAATGAGGGAAGTTTACAATAGTCTTACATCCTCTTATTCAATGCTCTTTCAATTAGTTTAAAGTCAACATTAATGAATCATATTCAGTCGAATTTGCATACTAAGGAGCTCGTACTTGACCCCTCAATGAAGATGAATAATGTGAGTTAAATGTTTGTGCAACTGTGTTTCTTTACAAAATCACAGGTAGCTGACTTTGCGATAAGGTTGTTGACTATTTTGCTACAACCATTGGCTTCAAGCAACCATGAGCCCACCACTCAGCCCTTTTGCAATACGAGGGTCTCTTTGGCCTTTTGTATGGATCCACCTTATATGCCCATCATACACATGAACCTCGGTCCATGACTCTTAGTCCTGCAATTCCCATGACCTAAGCGATGTTGACTCAAACGACCCTGACTCCATTTTTCTGGCTTACCCTTCCCACAATAGTAGAACCAGCTTGAGATATAGCCCTTGTGACTATCACAATAGTCTTGGCCTAGCGATCTCCAACGATGTTGTTCCCAGCACCAGGGGTGGGATTCACCTAAATCCATAACTTGCTTTCGACATAGAGGACGACCTCTTACAGTGATAAATGATTCGTTGTAGGCAACTTCCCTTTTTGCAATGATGGATCCAACGCATTCTTTCTTGCTACAATATGACCAACACCAGTCGCTTAGTAACAATTTGATAAATCTTGACCCTCATATTCATTGTCAAAGATCCAAATGATGGCGTTATGACATCTCAGCCAATGTGATAACCAATATGGATTCCAGCCTTCCATGAAATAATATTGCTTAATGGCCCTCTAATGTGATGTGACGTCCCTTAATTACTAATACAATGACCTTTACAACTAGGAACTAAAGTCATCCCTACATATAACAAGTGCCTTCAAACCCTCGAGAACAATCAATGAAGAAACATTTGATTTTTTTTTTTTTAATGAAACCTTCTTCCCCAATAGAGATCTAGATCCATTCCTCAAACTAGCAGTAGGAAAATCAACTAGGGTGATATTAAATACCAACAAAGATGGAGATGCCAGCTAGGGTTGGAGTAAATCCTACTGAAGTTCCTTACATAAAATCTTGGCAAGATACACAAATCGGATAGCATTGTAAGATCCTAGAAATATGATACCATTGTAAGATCCTAAACTGCAAAATTTTCATTATATCTAGCACTTTAAGGTGTTATAATAAAAATATTTTCAACAAAACAAGAAACACAGAAGGGACCTAGGAATGCAGCCCTTTATTTATATTATTAGCTGAAGAAAATAACACATGACCATACAATAAGATTGGAACCCCTGTAGATGGAATGAACGAATTCTCAACATAAGAAAAACAAGACACTCAAGCCCACTAGTGAATCCTAAATAGATCCACCACACAAATGTTACCACAAGGTTTTTGTCCCACGATCAACCTAGAACTAGCTATGCCAAGTTCTGAACAAAACACAATAAGATAGACAAGCTCCAAATGATCTCCACCGTCAAGCTTCTATCTCCTTTTATAGACTTCATGGACTCTTTAGAAACTTTATTTTATTCTTTCCCCTCAAAAATAAAAAATAAAATACCATGGGTTAATACCATGACAAAATACCACAGTGAATACCATGAACAAATTCCATCCACTTTAACCATATAAAACAAATACATAAATTAATTATAAATAAAACATATTAATTGTGATTAATTAATTAACGTAATAAAAACATACAATTTAAAATAAATGTAATGAAATAAAAAATTACGTAATTTGTTTTGTGTTTTATTTTTTTATATTACAGAGATTTAAACCACGTGTAATAAAGTTTTTAAAGTGGAATATAACTATTTTTCCACTTTTATTAAGCTTTTTTATAACTAAAACTAAAATTATTATTAAAATTTGGAAATCCATTTGAGACATCCTTACAAACTTTTAATGAAATATATATATATATATAACTAACTAAAACTAACTTGATTTATGTGTGAACATATCATATCTAAAATATTTAAATCAATGCATTACTCAAAATAGTGTGAAGTTATAAGACACTCTCCTCCATTATCATTTTATCTGCATTTTGATTTAATTATTGTAAGTAATATAAAAAATAAAAATTTATATGAAAAATAATTTTTTTTCGAAATTAATTATTTGTATTATCTCAAATTTTTAATATATATCAATAAATATATTATTGTTAATGGAAAATTAGGTTTTTATCTGCTATTTAGGGGAATCACATTTATTGATATTAACTAAAGTTCAAGTAAAAACATATGATATTTCGAAACTACTAAACCTAGGATATATTGGACTACAAAAAGAAATAAAACACTTTCAAGATGGCATAGCATGATATCAATAGTCTGAAGAGGTGACTAGAGTTGGGTCCTTAGCATGTGTACCAACTAGAGCATGAGATTTTATATCACATTGAAGGTGGCTTTCCAAATGAGCTAGTCAAGCATCCAAACTAGGAGTGTTTATATCATTGCACATCATTGATTTCGTTCAAAGATGAGATGATTTCCTTGTGGTCTTCATGTTTTTCCTTCAAGACCATGCCCATAAGAGTTTTCATATGTCAATGGAGAAATTCAAGTATTGGCTCTACCTTCCCTTGGTATGACCAAGGTCAAGAACCTAATTAGCAACCTCCTCTTGGATTTGTAAATCAGAATAACTTTGTTGGTCATTGGTTGTGAGGGATTTGAGTTGCGGGATTTCTTCACGAATTTAGGGGGTATGGAAAAATGGAAGATGGTTGTAGCTTCCTAGGCATGGGCTTGGTCTTGAGGCCTACCTTAAGGGCCTCTAACCCTAACCCCCAATGATTGTGCATTCTTTGTAAGGGTATAATGCACGAGAAAATAAATATTCAATCTACATAAATTAACCACAATAGCCCAAAACTTAGAGGAATAAGGCTGAGAAAACCCGCAAGACACGAAAACCAAGGGAATCTATGAAACCAAGGTAGGCAAGGCCAATATATAAAGAAGAGTAAATAAAAAGAACCGACACATGAAATTCTTCTGGCAAGGCCTAAAACACACTAGGATAAACCAAAATTATGGCCACAACCTGACCCAACCAGATTCAAAACCAGGCCAAGAAGCATTCACTAGTGAAAAACAAAACCATAATATAAGATTAATGAACTAGAGGGACTATACAATACCCTAAATTTTCCATCCCAACAAATCCCGACTAGCAAAGTTGTGCGCTCTGAAGGAAGGAGGACATCACAAGATCCTACAATTTCCATCTTCGATGCACCCAAAGAAGTTCTAGAATTTGAAATCTCTCTTTTCCTAAGGCTCCATTCTTGATCATTGCTTAGTTGCCAATGTGTCATGGACCTCTAGACTTAGAGACCAATATATCTTGCATGCAAGCCCATGTTAATTCTAATCCATTTTAGAAGGCCAATATCCATGCTAGGTTAAAATCCCAGAGAATATGCTATGATTTTGAATATCCATGCCAAGTTAAAATCCCACAAAATATGCTATGACTTTGAGAATTTTCCACCACACAAACATTCCTCTATCAAAGCCCAAGGGAATTGTCTTAAAAGCTTGACATTGAAATAGGTATAACATATTCATTTTGCATGTGTGTGGCATGGGGTTCTAAATGTTGTAGTAAGTAGTGAGATACCAAGCTCTCTACCCAACCTCCAATATCCCATCAACCAACACCTTAATCAACAAAAAATTATTACCAATATTAATAATTATATATAATATATATATAATATATATATATAATAATTCTCCATATAATTTATTCAAATTTCTACATAAATACAACAAACTATTAAAATACTCTCAATCTCTAAATAAAAGATATATTATTATGATTCCAAAATATATTAAAAATATAAAATTTAAAGGTATAGTTCTAAATAAATTGGAAAAAAACTATTTTTCGATAAATAAAATCATTTTAATTTATAAAAAATAATAAAAAATTATATTCACATGTAGAAAACCATAGTTGATGAAAAGTCGAGCAGTTTTGGCGGTGATGCCAAATCTGTGTTCCCTCATGCAGGCGGGAACTAATAAAAACTTTGTTTAATAAGGGTAGATTGCCCACCACTTATATCAAATACAGGTGAATGCGATTTACACCATACAGTATATGCACAAGAATATATGCATAGATATACAACACCCCTGTAACACACTGTATTATGGAATAACCGATAAAAACAAAGGTTCTATGGCAGCTCTGTTCTGGTTGCTTGCAGACTTCTAATACTGTATCCACACAAACATTTCCATCAAACTATATAAGGAAATGATATGGCCAGCAATTTCGATGTCAGAAAAACCTGGTAACTAACACAGTGTAGTCGCTTCAGAGAATTTGAGCTGTTCATGACGCAATGATCTGCCTGTTGTTGTAAAGTCAGAATGTTTCAGGTCTTACTCACAGTGCAACCAGACAAAGTTTATTAACAAAATTTATGCAAAAAGCTGTTGCACCTGAGAATTTTGAGACGTTAGGTGGGTTCCAGACTACATGCATGTCAAGAACTGAAACCCTAACACTAATGGGTAGGTTATTGGTGGATTTTTTTGGAAATAAAGGTTGCAGTTGTATGTTTTAAAGATTTCTGAAGTAATAACTTATTTAAAAAAAAAACAAAAACAAAAAAAATACTTAAGCGAACCCTAAATCCAGTTATCAATTTCTAGATTTTTTTTGCAAATTTGAAATATATTTGTACAATTCAATATCTTTCCTCATGGAACAGATCATGGGTAGGAGAGAAGCCCACATGGTAGGGACCCAACAGGGATTCCCTCATACAGTACAGACAACGAAACACAAGCATGACATCGATATCGTATCTAATTAATATCAATATCAGGTACTGTAGGGGCAGCCATCTTCTGCCATATCTAACTGTTATTCCTCTCCTTGTCACACATCTATTTATTCAAATCTGCTTTCGATCCTACAAAAGAGTAAGAGACATACAGAAAAGTAAGAGACAGAGAAGTTCAAATCTGCTTTCGATCCTACAAAAGAGTAAGAGACATACATAAGAGTAAGAGACACAGAGAGGTCAGATATGGTAAAAGTGCAAAGAAAATGGTGGGAAAATCCAAGATTATAACGAAGGTTTATTAAATCCATTCATGAATAAGAAAAGCTGTAAATATTAGGAGTGTTCGTCAAAAGTTCATCCCATAATTCTATGCTAGCTCTCACAGGCTTGGGAGATAGCTAGGCCTTATAGTGCAGGCTTTTGCACCTGTAAAGAAGGATTTTAAATTAGCAATTGTACTAAATGTTGCAATGGAAACCCTGTCAGTAGCATATGAAAGAAATATAGATGAAGAATGATTCCTCGCTATAGAATTTGATTTTTCGAGGGAACACCCATCACTGTTTTAGAGTAAATGTTTGTGTATCCTTCTAAAGCAGCAATTAGACTAGACATTCCTCATTGGTTCAGCTTCCAAAGTCATATCATTGTAGAATTTGAATTAGACTAGACATTCCTCATTGGTTCAGCTTCCAAAGTCATATCATTGTAGAATTTGATTCCCCAAAACGATGCATTGTCATATGTAAAGGCACCATCAAAGACATGAACAAGACTAAGGATATCTTAATTTGTTAGCATTTAAATGAAAAAATGATAAGGTGTTGGAAACAATGAAGTGTTAAAACATGGTAGTTACCAAATTTGAATTCTAATACGAATTTGAATTTGATTTGGTACGGAAAAAATTAGGCTACCTAAAATACAATAAGGACAAAATTTGGAAATATAGATCTTCCAAAATTCAATTATTTTTAAAATTAAAAAAAAAAAAAGAAAAAAATAAAAAATGTATATTTACAAATATTTAAAAAAAAATCACTTAGTCAAATCCTAAATTTTAATATAAGGCTTAAAAATGATAACATTATTAATTAATAACTAAAACAATTTAAATGTCTTTTTAGATTTTTCAAAGAGTTTTAAATGTCTTTTTTAGATTTTTCAAAGAGTTGTTTAGAAGGTAGATAGAAGCACACCCAAACTTTAATTCATGGTTCCCATATCTTTATTATGGGAAAGAAGAGAAGTATGAAATTCAAATAAAAAAGAATGGAGATTATATATTTTATAAATATTTATAAATAAAATTTTATTATTCTTTGTTATAAGAAATTATTATTTTTAACTAGTATAAACTTACTATTTTCTACAACATTTTAATATAAAATTTATTGTTTTTTACAACTGTAATTTTTTTAATATGCAACTTACTATTTACTATACTTTTTTAATATAGAAAATTCTATTTTGAATCTTTAAATATTTAATTTTTTACCAACAAAAATCCTTACCAAATTAGATCGTAACTGCAATTTTTTTAATATTGAATATTATGTTTTTAATGTTTTGAGTAATGTAGAAATTTCTATTTAAATATTAAACTTTTTATCAACAATTTTAGATGGTAACTACATTTTTTTTAAATTAGAAATTTATACTTTTAATGTTTTGAATAATATAGAAATTTCTATTTAAATATTAAATTTTATATTAAGAATAATTTTTATAAAATTAAATAATATAGAAATTTCTATTTTTAAATATTAAATTTTATTAATAAAAACACTTTATCAAACTCTATCATAATTGTAATATTATTCTTAACCTACAATTTACACTTTATTATAATTTTGTTTTTAACATAAAAAAGTTATTACCTAATTCCATCTCAATTGTATAATTTGGTTAATATTTCAACCTACTATTTACATTCCATTATTTTTTTAATATATATAAAAAAAATTATTTAAAAAAATACCGTACCGAATTACAATTTCTGAATTTGCAGCCGAATTTGGTAGCTAGGGGAAAAGGATTGGGTTACTTACTCAGAGATGCATATGGATCAAGTGGCTTGTAGTTGAAGTCGAAAATTTGGGTCAAGTTGTTGAAGTTTGGATGTTGAGCAACAATATTCCAATCACTGTAAATCATCATATTATGGAAGTTTGTGATAGGATTTTCACTCTGGAATACACTTTCTATTTGAGCTTGACATGCCAATGTATTTTAATTCGGAACATGTGAAAAATGCACTGTACAAGAGAAGATGTATTTATATTAGTGGATGTTCTTACACCCAGACTCTCGAGATGTGGGGAATTTCTCTTGTAATGAATTGAAAGTGCATGAGATTTCTATCTTGTCAATTGATTCAATTAAAAAAGAAACAAAATTAAGAGAACTTTGCCAAAGTGGATAGGGTTGACATACTCAATACAAACTCGAGGGGAAATGAGATTGTTGTGGCTACCAGCAAAACATGTAGGGCAAGAGACAATAGTGTCATCTTTGTGACACAACAATGAGATTCCTCTCAGCCATAAACTATGAATATCTATAGGTCACATTCTAGGTAAATGCAACAAAACACAATTCACCACATTACATTAATTTCATAGGAACTCTAAATTCAAACTTATCCAACTTTCATTATTGAATTAATCTGGCCAATATTATTAATTACTAAGCTATAAAATAGGGGATGATCACTATTGAGTTTTGCCCAAATTGTCAATTACACATAAGGTAGGGTTTTCCTTTTTAAGACGTGTAGAGATAAACTATCGGATTTTTAGTTACTATCATTTGAGACATTAGTTTGGAGTGCATTCAACATCCCCACTAAAATTATATGAGCAAAATAATAAAATTCATCTGCAAATCACATGGAATGAACCACCAAGTTCTTCAATTTACAGTATGCACATGGGAATGGGCCACCATGTTTGTTGTCTTTGGTAAAATAGGGTTAGGCTTTTGTGATCAATGAAGACAAGTTGTATATGGTCAATGTTAAGAATTCTTATTCTAGGTCAAAATGAGTCTACAAACTCCACTTTGTGTCGTAAAAACACGTGCAAAAAGGATTATCTAACACACTCTACACATGACATTGTAGTCCAAAAAAACATTCAATTCCATAATTTTCACATATTCCAAAGTCAGATTCTACACATTGAATTCATCTTCAGCGAGATTTGGAATTTATAATACCATAAGAGAGGAGGAGTGCCTAAAAATATTTCTTCTCTCTATTTCTTTCAGGTACCCCTTATAAAGGATGTGCATTCAGACATAAGACATGATCTAATATAGAGAGATAATCAATCCTATAATGAAAGCTTGATCGTAGCCATGCCTCACTATCAGATTGAGTACACCTCCTCCAAAGCTTATATATGATCTGACCTACTTTGGCTTCACCTGCAAAACAAAAAAAATTCAAAACTTGGCATAACTGCAGCCAAATGAATTACTTTGAGCATACATATTAAATGCAAAAAGATTTACAGGAACATACTGACCTCTACAACAACCTTGTTAGAGATGTTCACAAGGTTAAAGAAACACTTGGCATAACATCCTTCAACATGGTAATTTGGAGGTAACCATTGTAATGAGAATGGAGACATTGTAGTTTTTGTGGCTGAACTAACATCTACATTCAACCCAACCCCAACACCAGCACCGACATTGCCACCAGTCTTCGCCAATATGAAAACTTTGCTATCATTAGCTGGGTCATTCAAGACTTTTTTGAGTCTCTTGGAATCTAGCAACCTACTTACAATTTTACAAGCACAAGAAAACAACACATAGCAAGGTATTACAATATTTGCAACATTTAATACTAAATTCTCTTCTCTCACAAATAAAATGGTCACCAAATTCACAGTCAATGAGAAGAAAGAATTGTTAATGGCCCATTGCATTTCCAAGTTCTACACATTGACAATTTCCAGGACTTAAACAACCATGCCAACATAATGGAAACTGTAAGAAATGGGGGGGAATACAATTTGAATATCAGTAGAGATGGTGGGGTTGTGACTGTGTCCTCTCGTTCTATGACCACACTAATCATTAACATTGTGCATGTTATAGATTCCCTGACACATTACACAAGATTGATTTGAGGGAGTTGTAAGAGAATAATCCAAAAATTGTTCTTTTAGTGAATTTTTAAAGAACCTTCTGCATTTATGATTCATAAATCACGTAAGTCATGTAGAAAAGATTCCTACCTCTTCCTCCACAACCAGTATTTGTGCCTATACTAGGAGTTCGGTAAGACTGTGGGTAAGACTATGTATTTTAACATGTTCTTAAAATAACTTGTTTATATTCACTTGTGATAATATGTTTTTTAAGTAAATAGTTTATATCCACCTATACATTGTTGTTTATATTTGGAAATAATGAATATTTTCATATTTTTGGGTCCATTTGTGACTACAATAATGGATATCGATCTCTAAGTTCTTGCATAATCAACCCTAAAACAATACAATAATTAATGTCAAACCTCAACCTCGAAAAAATTAGTTCGTTATTGTTAGATCATAAATGGATTTGAGTTTTCACTCCTTGTTTACATTTGATTAGTAAGGGTAGTATTTTTATTGGAAATGAATTGGAGGATTTAGGAAAGTAGAAAAAATAAGTCGTATTTCTTGTAAGAGGATATAGTTAGGTATGTGAAACCCACCCGATAAATAAATTTATTTTGTGCATGCAACTATCTTAACCATCAAGATCACACCAAATAGGCAATCTTGTGAAGTCTCTAATATGTCAAAATTGGTGATTTCTTGGAAACATAAGCTCTTTCAGAAGTTAAGTCCAAGCGATAAAATGGATTGTACCATTTTAAACTTCAAGTTAGTGGTATATGTATATCATTGATCATATTCATAGCATTGTCTATAAGGTTTGATTTGACAGAGTTATATGAGAAGATTTTCTGAGTTATATGAGAATAACCCAAAATTAGTGAATTTTTAAACCTCATCCATTTTTCACTTATAATTCATGTAATTCATGAATATTAAATAACCTCCACCATTTTTCACTTAAAATTCATGTAATTCATGGACAAAAGCAACCTACCTCTGTGTCCACTGATTTCTTCTTTATATGTGGAGCTAGGTAAGCCTATGTTTTTTGATATGAGGAGCTAGGTAAGCCTATGTTTTGATTTTGTCAATTCAACTTTGTATATTATGACTTGATGTGTACTAACATGTTCTTAATATTTGTTTATATTCAATTGTCTGATATGTATTAATATGCTTTTGAAGTAACTTATTTTTGTTGATATTGAGTTTTATGTTGTTATTTTAATTTTGAAATGATGAATATTGAGTTATATTGCCATTTGTGACTATTCCAATGGAAATTGCCTTCAAGTGATGGCACCATCAAATCTAAACGATCCAGTAATCAATACCAATAGCCAACCTCGACTAAGGTATTTTTTTTTTAGATCATAAAGAAATTGGAGTTTGAAAAAATAAGGCCTATTTCTAGTAAGAGGATAGTTAGGTATGTGAAACCTGCACAATAAATAAATTTCTTTTGTGCATGAAACTATCTTAACCATCAAGATCACACCAACCAAAGAGGCAATCATCTTGTGAATTCTCTAATATGTCCAAACAGGCGATTTCTTGGAAAAACAAGCTTTTGTAGAAACTAAATCCAAGCGATAAAATGGATTGTACCATTTTCAACTTCAAGTTAGTGTTATATGTATACCATTGATCATACGCATACCATTGTCGATAAAGACTGTTTTGTGAGAGTTATATGGGAGTAACCCAAAATTTGTGCTTTCAATGAATCTTTAAACAACCTCCTCCATTTGTCACTTAAAATTCATGTAATTATTCAACTTGGGATCTTATGAGTTTATATGCACTCACATGTTCTTAATATTTTTTAATTGTCTAATATGTAGTAATATGTTTTTAAAGTAACTTCTTCTTCTTTTTTTTTTTTTTTTTTTTTTTTTTTTTTTTTTTTTTTTTTATCTTGGAGTTATATGTTGTTCTTTTAATTTGTAAATGATGAATATATTTCGGTTGGGTCCATTTGTGATTTCCATTTGTGATTACTCCAATGGAAAATGCCTTCAAGTGATGGTACCATCAAAGCTAAATGATTTAGCAATCAATCTCAATATTGAACCTCGACCAAGGTATATTTTTCAGTTAGATCATAAATAGATTGGATTTTTTCATTTTTTTTTGTTAGATGAGAAATAGATTGGAGTTTCTGCTTCACACTTACATTTGATTGGTTGGGGTAACAACATGACTGTTTTTGGGAAGAAAATATTTTTGTATCTAAAACCTTTGTGATAACTAATTTTATTTCCTGCATACAACTACCTTTTGCATGACAAACACACCAACGAGGAAACCATTTAGTCACCAAAATTTATCATTTCCTAATAAAAGAGGATTTGATGACCTAACAACACTAGAAATTCTAAGTTTTTTATTGAAAATATAAAAGTTTATTTATCAAATTGATTGATCTAATACATTTGAATTATTGTTTATGAATAGAAATTTTGACAAAAATATACTATAATGATTCCTCAAACAAAATATGAAAATAAGTTGTTGAAAAAGTCTAACCTGAACAATTGTTAGTGTTATATATATACCATTGATCATATTCATAGCATTGTCCATAAAGACTCATTTTCCAGAGTTATATGGGAGTAAACCAAAATCTATGCTTTCAGTGAATCTTTAAACAACCTCTTCCATTTGTCACTTAGAATTCATGTAATTATTCAACTTGGTATCTTATGAATTTGTATGTATTGACATGTTCTTAATATTTTTTTATATTAAACTGTCACATATGTAGTAATATGTTTTTAAAGTAACTTATTTTGTTTATCTTGAGTTATATGTTGTTCTTTTAATTTGTAAATCATGAATATATTTCATATGGTTGGGTCCATTTTTTATTTCCATTTGTGATTATTCTAATGGAAATTGCCATCAACTGATGGACATCAAAGCTAAACGATCCAACAATCAATCTCGATACTCAACCTTGACTAACGTATATTTTTTAGTTAGATCATAAATAGATTGGAGTTTTTGGCATTTTTTTTGTTAGGTAAAAAATAGATTGGGGTTTTTACTTCACATTTACATTTGATTGATTGGGGTAACATAAGGCATTTTTTTGCGAAGAGAATATTTGTGTGTCTAAAATCTTCCGAACAACTACATTTCTTTTGTGCATACAACTATATTTAGCTTGATGATCACACCAGAGAGGTAACCATTTAGTCACCAAAAATTATCATTTCCAAATAAAAGAGAATTTGATGACCTAATAATTATTAGAAATTCAAATCTTTTTATTGAAAATATAAAAATTTATTTGTCAAATTGATTGATGTAATGCATTTGAATTATTGTTTAGGAATAGAAATTTTGAAAGAAATATACTATAATGACTCCTCAAAAAAAATATGAAAATAAGTTGTTAAAAAAGTCTAACCTGAATAATTGTTGTCTAATATATGTTCCATTAGAGCACAATGTAAGTATAAATAGTAATGATGGAATGGTTGAAGTTAACATTATACTAACAAAATTTGGAAACTTGGATTACTAATTCATAAACATAGAACTTAATCACCCATTTTCTTCACAAAAATAAATAATGTGTGCATATAACTTCTAATCTCTTTTCTTAGTTTTGAATAGATATTTCAATATTCATAATGACATATTATTTTGTGTAACCCATACAAAAATAATCAATTGCAAACATATTAGTTGACCATTTTTTGAGCATTTCTTTTGGATAAAATTTTTTACAAGCATGCATGTTTATTTCCTTCCGGACCCAATGCACAATGCCACGGAGTTGAGCTTAGTAGCTCAAGAACCAACTGGAAAATAATCCACATAGTTTGAGGTGGGTCACCAATTACAAAGGAGTCTTTGTTTTTCCATCCGTTGAATTTCACATTCGGCCAAGCTCTTACACCTAATGCACCCACCAATCATCACATTGGGTTGGTCAACCTCAGTGAAAGGGTGGCCTTAATTGTATGTAAAGTTGGGCCAAGCTCTTACCATAATGCACCGACCAATTGTTACATTGGGCTAGTCAACCTTAGTGAAAGGGTTACCTTAATTGGATGGAAAGTTTGGTCAAGCTCTTACCCTTAATGCACCAACCAATCGTCACATGGGTTGGTCAGCGTCAGGGAAAGGGTCTCCTTAATTGGATGGAAAGTTGTGTTGATCCATGTTGTAACATCCTCTCCCTTACAGATATGCTGATTGAAGTGGGCTGAACATAAAAAGAGGATGTGCACCTGAACAAGGACTTAGACCATGAAAATGAGTGGCTAGATGAAGTACTTGGAATTTTGATCCAGGTGGCTCCAGAAATGCACCCAGGACAAAGAGGGCTTATGAAAGCTCAAAAATCAAAGTGATCAGACTGCTTTCAAACCAGGACTAGAATGTAGATCTCATCGTTCTGATCAGGATGGTGTGAATGGTTCGTCAATCTAAGCTCGTATGAGGGAGAACAAGCCAGTCAAAACTCTAGTCAAAGTTGGGTTGTGCGCCAGGTTTAAGTGTCCTATAAAATGACCGAGTCTCGAGCATGGAACCTAGCTCCCAAAAGCGGGTGAATTTGTGGGATTGTTAATTTGTCTAATTTTTGCTATATTAGACAAAATCAAAAATATATTTTATGTTAAATTAAAAAAAAAAAAATATGAATGAGGTGGCAAGCCACCACCCCCACCACCCCGAAAACTACATATAGATTTTTTATTAAAAAGTATATATATAAAGGGGCCGACGACCATGACCCCATCGGACCCTCCAACCGTCATACCCACCACATATATATTAAACATATGTATTAAAGGGTGGTATGCAGACCACCTCCGATGGACCCGGCCCACGCCGCACCGCACATACATTGCCACATAACGATAATCCAAGGGTAGCGGGGCTTGAACCCGCCCGGCCGGTGTGGCCAGCCCACCTCCTGGGCGCCCTCACCAACCTCACAATGAACAAGAAATGGCCCATCCATTCAATGCACCTCCCAAAAGACATTAATGCACCAACCCTCATATATAATCCTAGTACACCAAAATAGTTAACGCGCCTGCGACTATGGGAGTTAAGGGTTGGGCCGCCCAATACGGACCCAACCCCACCTAATAAAAACAAATAATATATGACAATTCGGGAGGGGTGGGATTTGATCCCCAGACCCCTCCTCGACTAACTCCCATTTTTACCACTATGCCTAAACCAACTCGTTGGTAAATCCGGCAGAGAAATGATATAAACCTTCATTTGCAGAGTGGGCCTAGGAGATGGAGGAACGAGGAGAAGGAATGGAAAACGAGGTAAAGTTAATTTTTAATTAATTTTTATGTAGGTGGAACCATGACTGAGCAAGATTTCCAAGAGGGTGAAATTTTTGCAGTGTCTAAACTAGACAAACTTTATGTTGATCTTACACCTCTCGACGACACAAACCCGATGGCACAACTAGTTTCCAAATCTGAGCAGCAAATTTGTAGTGGATCTAGAGGAGGGAATCTTTGAGGAATCTAGGGGGAATCTAAAAGATTCATTGAGCCCTAGATTCTCACTTTCTTAGAATTCAAAAATTTGAGAGTCGATTTTGCACCATTCAACACCACAAATCTGATGGTGTGTTCAGATTTTTCATTTTCTCATTCTATTTTCCAGCAACTTTCCAATGTGGAGTGTAGGTGTCAATATTCATGTGCAAGCATCCATTTCATGAGATTCGATGTCATGAGATCGATGGCACGAACAACTTCAGTAGTTTGACATCCTTGTCTTTAGATGGCCCCTAGATGTGAGGTATATGCAGTGTGTTCATCTGCTTCTTTGGCTATGCATTGTGCTACATAGATCCCTATTTGATGTTTGATGTGGGATCTTGTTTTCATACTTGCTTCATGGTTCCTACTTGATGTGATGTGGAATCATCTGTGTGATGTACTTGTTGTCATGAATCGTCATGCTTTGTTCGAGATCCCTTTGTCATCATGTTGATGGGATACTCATGTTGTCACCATGTATATTTGCATTAAGATCCCTTTTATGCCATGTTGTGGGATGCTCATCATGCATGATTTTTGTGTCATATTGATAGGAGTCTTTTGACTGAGAGTTCCTGTAGTGGAACATCTCTTGGAGCCACTCCTACATGGGGACATTTTCCTTATATGATAGCGACATCACCTCTTATGTACATCATCACTACTGAAAGCACTTAATGCAGTGGCCTACACCATCTTGACACAAGGGCCTGGAGACGTAGTTCCTCCTGGACGAATTCCATTATCAACGACTTATGTTTTCATGTGTTGATGGTTGACATGTTCCTCTTGTTTACAACATGTAGATATATTCATTTATGTTCTTTTAAAAATGAAATTTAACAGATCATGAAAGTAAAAGGTCTTGGAAGGATCCTTTGTCACACCTGGACCTGGACCAAGTGGTATTGGAGCGATCTTTGCGTTGATGTGAATTGCAAGCATCAACAATGGAATGTGCAGTAATAGACGATGAAAAAGTGATGTACGAGACCATGATCAAAATTTCGAAAATGGTGGAAATAATGTATGAAACCCTACAGAAAGAGACAGAGGAAAAGGAGCGATTACAACTTCAGTTGCAAGCTATGGAAGAGGCCCTGGAAGAATTGAAGCACAACAAACATAATCTTCAAATAGAGAACATTGAGTTGAAGACATGTATACATGAAGAGAAAGAGGAAAACATAGTTTCCTATGACAGCTGCAAGAAAAGGCCGAGGCCTTGGAAAAGCTACAGCGTGACCCATGTGAGGTAAAACGTAATTCTCTGAATTCATGTATGTGTCCTGATGATGATTTCGTTGTTTTTGAAAATCATACCACAGGAATTAGCTCCAAATTGTTGAATAAAATGTGGTATGAAGGAAAAGACTTAGGAATTAATGGCCAAGGCATTGTCAACCCCATCAAAGTAGAAGAATTACCCCGTCAGGTAGGACTTGAGTATACGAGAAAAGAAGTTGGGGAATGCGTCGAGACAACAAGTGAATCACCAGAAACAGATGATGAGGAACTCTCATCAATTCTTTCCAAATCAATAGAGGTAAAAGATTTTGATTTCCTTTTGGTTTCATCTTCACATAGTATGCTTTCCGTTGGAGATTTGGAGATCCCAATTATAGGGACAAACACGGGGAGGAAAAAGAACTTGGTGTTAATAACCAAGGCATAACTCAACCATTCGAGGTTATGTAGAGACCTCAATTTGTAGGCTTGAGATACACAAAAGGAGAATGTTCAAAGGTGTCAGAATCTTCCGAGACATCGTTGAGGAAAGAGAATGATGGGAACACATCCCCATCATCCTATGGCAGGGAAAGAGTTGAGGCAAGCTCTCATCGCTATACTTACACCAGAGATAACATGGAATGCATAAACAATATTGGCATTTGAATGTTCATTTTGATTATAATCATATTTAATGATGAACGTAACACATGGAATTGAAAAACATGTACCTTTAGTGGATTACATAACCATACGTTTTCTAAGTGTTGGAAAAGAATGGCAGCACACAAAAGGATGAGGCATGAAGGATCCTCTCAACAATAGGTAAAGAAACATGTTAAGCAGATCTGGAGGAAGAAAACCTATTGTAGTCATTGCAATAGAAGTGGCCATCAAAGAACCTCTTGTTGGAGGCTCCATCTAAAGAAACACCTTAAAGACAAAGTGTCGGTGCATGAACTAGGTGAAGCAATAGTTCGACCATCGAATGTGCCACAAGGAGGTGACCCATTCACCTTGATAAGTGAAGAATGGTTTTTAAATATGTTAGCATGTCATGGCCATGCTTTTGTAAATCACTTGTTGCATTTTAAAATGTAAAAGTGATGATGTGTTTTCCATCACTTGTTCAGTAACAGTGATGCCTAGTCTTATTTTGAGTTACATTTTACACTTTGAAAGTGATGTTGTGTTTCCATGACTTGTCAAAACAATTAGTGTTTGGCCTTATCTTTGTAAATCATCTGTTGCAGTGATTATGTGTTTTCCATCACTTGTTGAAGCAACAATGATATGTTCGCCTTGTTTTCGTAGCTGGGGTGTTGCGTCCATCTTGATGTAAACTAGACCACCGAGTATGTGTTATAAACTCATGGCAAGTGTGGGATGCTTGGGTCGTTAGTTGGTCATTTAAGACAACCATGTAATTAGAAAAACAATGTACTATAGATTGCAGGTGTCGATTCCTCGCTTAAGGCTCCGAAGAACAAAGGTGAAGGAGATGGAAGCGAGACCTTTCAGGACACTTGGCATACACACAAGGTACAAAGAAGTTGTAGATTATTTTTTATGCTTTTGGAGGACCAAAAGCTCCTCAGTGTGGAGGATTGATCCAGGTGGCTCCAGAAACACACCCAGGACAAAGAGGGCTTATGAAAGCTCAAAAATCAAAGTGATTAAAACGATTTCGAACCAGGTCCAGAGTGTAGATCTCATCCTCCTGATCATGGTGGTGTGAAGGGTTCATCAATTCAAGCTCATATGAGGGAGAATGAGTCATTCAAAGTTCGAGTCAAAGTTGGGCTCTAGGCTAGGTTTAAGTGTTCTACAAAATGACCTAGTCCCGAGCATGGAACCTTGTTACTAGGAATAGTTTCCACTCAGATGTTGTTATTCCCACTAAGATGGGTGGCTATCTTAGAAACAAACAAGTAAAGTCTACTATTGTTTTCTTTTATGAAAATAGATAAGAGGAGAACCAAGAAGACCAACCTTAGTCTTGTGTTTGATTTCCTCTCCTTCTTGATAGAGCTTCACCGCTTCTTCTTCATCTACCCAGCTACAAAAGGAACCTGTCAAATAATAGCAACATACTATTATCGAAGAAACGAAGATCTATATTCATAAATAACACAGGACCAGATGTGTATTAACCATATAAATGCATATATAAACAAGTACACAAGAATATGGAAGAAAACAAGAATAACTTTTCCGAGTGGACACTATTCCCAGTAACAAGGTTCCATGCTCAGGACTAGGTCATTTTGTAGAACACTTAAAACTAGCCTAGAGCCCAACTTTGACTCAAACTTTGAATGACTCATTCTCCCTCATATGAGCTTGAATTGATGAACCACATTAGTTGGTTCGAAACGCGTTGACAAATGGTTTCTCATGTGATTTTTGCCGAAAAATCTCTCATAAAGAATAATTTTATTATGATGAAAAGTAGCAAGAGGATTACAACCATATGTTCTGACCCAGCATCATCCTCCAGCTAGGAAGCCCTTCTTCACCTCAAGCAAAGCTTAGATCACCCAACACTATGAATGTACACCAGAAAAACCAACAACACTTCTCTATAAGATACAAAATTCCAGCCTCTGGATCTCTGTGATGAGGGATCCATATATAGATGATTACAAAGAGGTGAGTCATCTTCTGGGATCTTGATTAGTGTCTTCTCTCTTGATAGTT
>APFE030943872.1:0-33261 GCA_000404065.3 Pinus taeda
AAAGAGATTTACCCAAGAGGGAAGTATCTTGATCCCTTAGCTTAGTTTCTATTTTGAAAAGTCAAAACAAATTTTCTCTTTTCATTTAAAAGCATTCGTTTCCATTCTGAGCATAAAAAGAAATACAAACAAAAATATTTTCATTTCTGAAATAACAACGTTTTTAAGGCACTGGTCATTTATGTGTTTCCTGTTTATCGTACGGTTAATGGCTATTGCTTATATTACGTTTTGATTTTAGATCTCAGATTGACAATCTTATTTAACTCAAAAAATTCTCCTAGAACTTTACATCTTAGCTTTTAGCTTAGCTTTTCCATTAGGGACCACCCCCCTTAGCTAGCCTAGGAGATAGCTAAAACGGAGAGAGTTGGGATCAGTGTGACAGCCCCTTCTCTGAGTTCCCTGCCACCAACCACACCTTGTGGGGTTGAAGGCTTTTCTCGCTAACTAGTAGGTAGGTGCGGGCGGCAGGGTCAACAGGGAGCAATGACTTGTGATACTTCTTTTCAATCTGAATTATGGCACCGGAGATTTGCTCACCTTCATTTCAAAGCCTTACCTAATGTGAGGAAGATGGTCACAGGTATGCCTGAATTCAACTTAGATAATGAAGGTGTTCGTCAAGGTTGTGAAGCTGGAAAACATACAAAGGGACCATTCCCCTCAAGTGAAACTCAAGCCACCGATAATCTTCAAATGGTCCATTCTGATCTATCAAGCATGTTGCTTGTGACACCTTTGGGTGGATATTTGTACTAAGCTAATTTTGTGGATGACTTCTCTCGCAAAACATGGATCTATTTCTTAAGGAAGAAGGATGAAGTGTTCAAATGGTTCCGCTCTTTCAAAGCCTTGGTCGAGAATCAAACAAGGAAGAAGATCAAAATATTGAGGACCGATAATGGACCTGAATATGAGTCAAATGAATTGCCATTAAGAGGGAGACCACTATTGCATATACTCTTGAACAAAATGGTGTTGTCGAAAGGACATATCGAACTATCATAGAAGCCAACTGTGATATGCTTCATCATCAAAGTCTTCTAAAGTTCTTATGGGGAGAAGTTGTCAACGCCGCTGTGTATGTTCGAAACGATGCCCACATCAAGTTTTGGACTTCAAGACACCCAAAAAAGCTTTCACCAGTAAGAAACCTAATGTTTCTCATTTTAGAATTTTTGGTTGTCTCGTATATTTTCATGAGTCGAAAAATAAAAGAAATAAACTAGATGCATGTGGGAAGAAAGGAACATTTGTGGGCTACAATGAAACTTCAAAGGCATATAGAATCTATGTGCCTAGTCAAAGGGAAGTTGAATTAAGTCATGATGTCACTTTCGATGAAGATTCTTCTCTTAGAAAAGTCTGAGATCTTCCTATCCCTAGGAAGGACAATGATGACGTTGATGCAAAAAAGCAGGATGAACCTCTGTCTGATGAACTAATTGCCCGGTGTGGAAGGTACGATGGATCCCATTGATCCACGTCCTAGTGAGCCCACTACTTCAAGAAAAAGACCTTTGTGGCTCAAAGATACTCTTGAAAATGTTGAGAAACATATTGCACCGAGGGGGACATTTCGTGAAAGCAAGAAGCCGAATAGGTACCAAGGGTACTTAGCTACCATGAGTACCATTGTACAATCTGAACCTTGCACATTCGCAGAAGTCGTGAAACACCAAGTTTGGAAGGATGTGATGAACGAGGAGTATGAGTCGATCATGAAGAATGATGTTTGGGATGTGGTTGCTAGACCCAAGGACAAGTCAGTGATCACTTCAAAATGTCTCTACAAGATCAAACATGGAGCAGATGGGAGTGCTGAAAAGTTCAAGACTAGATTCATTGCTCGAGGCTTCTCTCAAAAGGAAGGAGTAGACTATGATAAGATATTTGCACCGGTTGCCCAATATACCACCATCCGTTCGATCATAGCCCTTGCTGCTTCGCAAGGATGAAGCCTACACCAGATGGATGTCAAAATTTCCTTCTTGCATGGCTCGCTTAAAGAGGAAGTCTATGTGGAACATCCCGAGGGGTTCGAAGTTCAAGATCGTGAGACACATGTATGCAGGTTGAAGAAAGCCCTCTACGGGTTGAAGCAAGTCGATAGGGCTTGGTATGAGAGGATTGATAGCTATCTTATGAAGCCTGGATTTACAAGGAGCGATGTTGGCCCCAACCTATACTTCAAGGTTGGAAAGGACAAGCCCCTCATTCTAGTCCTTTATGTGGATGATCTCTTTTTGACAGGTGATGACCCTCTCATTCATCAATGCAAGAGGGAGTTGGCTTCTAAAATTCAAGATGAACGGCCTAGGACTGATGCATTACTTCCTAGGGTTGGAGGTCTGGCAAAAGCCAATTGAGGTTTTCCTTTCTCAAGGAAAATACGTTGTGAAGCTACTTGAGAGATGTGGGATGGTGGATTGCAAGTCTGTGATTACTCCGATGGAACTCAACTTTAAGAAGCTATGTGGAAGTGTTGCTGGGCCCGAATTAGCGAACCCTTTCGATTATTGTCAACTTGTGGGGGGCCTAATGTTCTTGGTCAACTCTCGTCCTAAGATATGCTTTGCTGTGAACACATTGAGTCAGTTTATTGTCGAGCCTCATCGCATTCATTGGATTGCTGCTAAGAATCTCTTGAGATATATTCAAGGCACAATCCACTGGTTGAGATACACTGTCGGGAACTTGAGGCTACATGGATATTCAGATGCTAATTGGGTTGGTAGTTTGGTGGATCGTAAGAGCACGTCTATGTGTTGCTTCTCTTTGGGGTCTACTTCAATATCATGGATGAGCCGGAAGCAGAAATCGGTTGCTTTAAGCACCGCCGAGACCGAATACATTGCTGCAAGTATGGCCTGTTGTGAAGATGTTTGGTTGAGGAAGCTCTTTAGTGAGCTATTTGAGCACGTGCTAGATACAACGGTGATCTTCTACAAAAATCAGAGTGGGATTCACCTATCAGAAAATCATGTGTTCCACGACCGCTTCAAGCACATTGATATCAAGTACCACTTTATCTGGGATATGGTACAACGGATAGTAATAAGGCTCCAAAACATCAGGACAGATGAGCAAGTCGCAGACATTCTCACGAAGCCTTTGGGGAAGGTCAAATTTTTAACCTTCCGAGAAAGACTTGAAGTCGTGGAACGACCCTCCTATGAGGGTTCCGTATGAGTTGGACATTGAGCTCTGGGAACTCCTGGGGGCTTGGGGTACTTCTTAGAGCTATGAGTGACCATAGGGTGATGGTTCACCTTCCCCTAGTGGTGCGCTATGTACAGGCTGAGTGGTTCACCTTCCCCTATGATACCTCGTGATGATTGACATGTGTGTAAGGTGAGTGCTTCACCTTCCCCTACCAGGACACGTGTATGTAGGGTGAGTGGTTCACCTTCCCCTACCAGGACACATGTATGTAGGGTGAATGCTTCACCTTCCCCTACGATTGACATATGCACAGGATGAGTGGTTCACCTTCTCTTGTTGATGCCCCAGCACACATCCTACCCATGGAGTCTATGACTCATGGGAAGTACCTCTCATCTGGCCAATTAGTTGGGAAAAGATGGTTAGGGACAATAGCACTACCGATGGACGCATCGTGTACTATCGTACTCCCTATGACTAGGATGCCTGGTGTTCTAAAACTTGATCTGGGATCAAGGGCTAACTTTTGTCAGTGAAGAGTGGTATAATTTTAGGACTCACTCTCGATCACTTCTTCTTCAATATTACTTCATGGTTCAACAAAGCAGAGCAGAGCAAGGCAGTGATGACAGGGATGGTACAGGATGGCATGATGACAAATGGATTGGCAGGTGGAATTCTCCCTAGTTGAGAGAGAGTGTTAAAATTGGCAACTAGGGCCAAATTCCACCTTAGGACATCTCATACGATGGAAATGATTATTGCATTGGATTCCTCTGTTCGAGAGGTCCAATTTTGGTATAAATATCATCTCATTTTGACAAGCAAAAATGAAATTTTGAATTTATTCTCTCTCATGCACAAATTGTCAAGGTCGGCCTTAGTCAAATGTAGGCTCATGAAGCCCAAAAGATGTGTCTCGTCACCCTCAACGAAGTGAATAAATAGGAGTGACCTCTCTCCTCATATGGACATCACTTATCTCATCACATATCTCTCTCTCCTCTCTTGATTGGTCTGTACAGCTTGGAGGCAACTTCTCTCTACTTCGTACGTGTGGCAACAGGACGAATTCTGGGATTGTTACGTTCGTTGACTACAATCTTGAGGGCAGAATTTCAATTTTTGGAGGTCGCATTCATTGGCACAAAAATCGAGTTGATTGGGACAGTTTGACTAGGGTTGACTTCAAATTTGACCGCATAAATTGCAACAGTGTTTTCTCTCTCTCCTTTGACTAGGATGACCAAACCGTTTTGGGCTTACTTTGACCCTGTTGGAAGGCCAAATTGGACTATTATTGACTGAGCTGCTTGGAGGACATTTTGGTGTTGCTTTGACCAGCGTTGACTTCCTAGTTAGGGATGCAATTGACTGATGTTGACTACTGATTTGATAGGATTGTTTTGGGCAAGTTAATTTGATATTTGTACTCTCTTTCTCTACTGAACTATTGAATAATAATAAGAATATTTGATCAAAGGGTTCCCCACATTAGGGTTTTTCCCTGGCATCTGCCATATCTTGTGTCCTCTTGTCTTGGCTTTTCTTATGCACATGTTTTTATGTTCTATTTGCATTACCTATCAATGTGTTTAATTTAATGTGATTGCTACTAGATATAATTGGAAATTGTCATTGGGTTGATAAAGAACATTGAAGTAAATTGTGCTAAAGCATAGAACATACCATTGTTGCATCTTATCAAGGGACACTCAAGGATCAAATCTCGAGAAAGACATCAAAGTAAATATAAGAGGATCATCTTGAAGTCAAGATCTACAAAGAAGTATCAAAACTCGAGATCGAAAAAGAAAGTCTGCACCATCAAGGAGTCTTGGAATCCTCAAGTCATCTCAAGAGACCACAAAGACGCTACTCAAGTTGAAGGACTTATACATCAAGTTTCTTACTAGAGAAGCAAGATCAAGGACGTTGCCATCATCTTTAGAAGTTCTAAAGGCAATTTTCTCTCGAAAGATCATCCAAGAAGCATCAAGAAGTCATCATTGATCATAATCAACAAGGACATCTCCATCAAAGGATCTAAAGTGATCTCCTTCTTTGTGAAGTCAAGGATCACTCTTGAAGAGATCTTTCTTCATCAAGGAAAAGTTCTCTATCATCTATAGAGAAGCATTTTTCACAAGTATATTTATGTCTAAATCTGTCAAAATGTCTTTTTGCAAGGAAAGCAACAAATTGGTTGGGGCTTCAAACTATCTTGCATGGAAGAAGAGGACAAATCTGAATCTCATTGAAAATGAGGTTATGGATCATGTCAAAGGATCTATCACTAAACCAACGAAAGAAGATGTTCAAACACTTGCAAAGTTTATGAAAGGGCAAGTGAGGGCTCAAAGGATTCTTATAGAATCCATCAAGGATCCCCTCATTCCATATGTATCCAAACTCGACACCTCAAAAGAAATATATGACAAATTGGCAGAGTTATTTTCTATTATCACTACAAGAGAAGTCATCTCTCTAAGGCAAGAATTCTACAAACTAAAGATATCAAAAGAAGGGATAGCCTCATACTTTATGAGGATATCCGAAATAAGGGATCAACTTCAAGATCTGGGAGAAGTAATGTCTAACAAGGAGATGACCACTATAGTACTAAATGCACTACCAGAGGAATGGGGTAACTTTACTTCAAGTATTTATGGGAAGAAAGAAGTTGCTCCATTCCAGGATATGTTCACTATGCGAGATTGAAGAAACCAAATTGCAGGCTAAAACTGATGTGGGATCAGGTGATCAAAATCAAGTATATGTTGCTATGACAAGGAGAAGAGTAAAATATGGGAAATTTGATCCTCAGAAAAAGAAAATGAACATGGCTAAGATTCAATGCTATGGATGTCAAGAATATGGGCATTACAAAAGAGATTGTCCTAAGCTCAAGAAGGACAATAAAAAAAGAGGTAGAGAAGAAGCCCATATCAGCGAAGAAGTGGAGGAAGTTGAATAGAAGAAGTCCAAGAAAGTGGAAGTAAAAGATATCTACTATGATTGAGATAGTCTTCCTCACCTAGTTATTTTCAAGTTCATGATCTCAAGTTTTCTGTTGTAAGATATGGTTAATCATGATTCACTAAGTAAAATGATAGCATGCATCATGGCATCATAGAAGCATTAAAAGCAAGAGATCCTGACATCATCATAGAGAAGCATGAAAGATGGCTAAAATAGAAGTCTATGTAAGGATATAGCTCTTCGTAACCTCATGAGAAGCATAAGTGGTACTTTTGGGAAAAAGAAGAAAAAGTCATCTAGTACAAAGCTCATCATACATCTATCAAAAGGAGACAGTTGTTGGATGAGGATGCTCAAGATCCTTTATTGGAATCTTCATCAAAAGGTTCGCCAATCAAATGGAAGAAAGTGTTTCATCAAGAATTCCAACTTGTGGGAACTCATGGGATGATGGTACGATCACAATAGAGCTAAAGCAGATCAAGGAATTGAAGTTATTTCAATCAAGGGAGATGTTGAAAGGAAGTCTAAGATGACCTAAAAGAAAATGAGGTATGTATGCTTGTATTCGATACTATAAAGTCATGTCATATCTTTGCAGATAGCATGGATAAATGCTCTATCTTGAGAGCATGATCAAAAGAAAGGATCTCCACCTTTGAAAGGATGCAAGGAGGCATGGGTCACACATTGTCTGTTGATTTTTAAAGTACCTTAGACAAGTGGTTTCCCATGTGTTAGTCTCTACCAAGGGAAAAGTGTCCAAAATACTTATTTTCCTAAGTGTGACTTTATAAAGTGAAAGTGACTTTATAAGTGGTAAAGTCAATGTTAAATTATAAAGTGAAAAGTAACTTTAGACATAAAGTACAATGTGGGTACTTTATTTAATGGGTGAGTTAAAAAATTGAAAGTGAAAATTAAATGCACATTTATTCTCATCCTTTGATCTAAATGAATCTGAGCCATTAGATCTTAGGGTTGGCCAAAAGTCATTTAGGGAAACAAAAGGGGAAAAAGAAAAGAGAGACTACATTCATTCTTCATGAGTAGATTGGAGAAAGGAGGTTGAGAGTTGGAGAAAAGTTCTGAAAGAGAAATTTGTTGCAGCAAGTTAAAGGAGTGATTTCTGGGCAAAGATGGGCACGAAAATCAAAGCATAAAAGACAACAAAAGGTCCAGCATGAACAACAATTAATGTTGTGAGTTGCACGCCGTTCGAGAGAAGTTTTTGAAAAAAAAATGAACAAAAAAACCATACCGTCTGTATAACGGTACAGAAATCTGTATTGTTCGTACGAAATCCGTACAATATTGTCCGTACAATCATATTTGTATTGTACATATTTTCAACTTCAAGTGGGTACGGAAATCGAGGCAAAGTGGGCACGGTTTTCAAGGAGTTTTGCGCTGAAGAGATAAGTTGTATTTTGCTGTTTTGTTTTGTCTACAAATGTATTTTTCCTTAACTTGAAAGATAAATAAATTTGGATAGCTCTCTAACAAGTTTTCCTCGGAGAAGATTGAAGGGGTTTTGCATGGGTATAAGTTGACCAAAAACTTGTGTATTTTTATGTGTGTTGCTAATCTGTTTATGTCCATATTTATTTTCAACATGTGTTGACAATCTCATGTGTTTTAATCTGAAAATTTCATTTCCAGAATTCTATATGTTGAATGTATGTTTATGGGAAAGGGCATTTAACTGAATGGGAGTGATAAGGTAAAATTAAAACCGAGTTGGGATTGCAGGAAACTTTTTTTAGTCATCAAATTTCATCATTGTCTGGATGAAATCAACATAATATGTCCTTATATGGAATATAAGGTGGTTGACAAATTGGAGGAACTATGAATGAAAGTTCCTAGAAGGAAATGTGTGACGAGAGAAAAGAAGAGATTACGAAATATGCAACTATGAAAAAGGCAATCAACATCCGAGGACTGAGAAATTTGACTAGGATATCTCCATGAAAGATATGAACACTTTGATGAAGTCCAAGAAAAAAAAGAGACACTTGACAGTACAGATCTTTTGGATATGTGTCAATATGTATGCAGGATGTTGACGCGAACTAGAAGATGTCATGATGAAAGAACATCACAAAGGTAGTTTTGACTTAATGTTCATTCCTTCATTTTTCAATAATATCTCAATGGGCTTATGCAGAGCTGCCAAGGGAAGATCTATGGATATCTTCCACCCATGATGTCCATGTAGTAGGATGAAAGATCCTTAAGGAAACAAGGCATGAAGAAGGAAGCATGGCACAAAGAAAGGCTAGATATGAACTGTTGGATCACTTCTCGATGAAAGGAATAATGACATGACTGACTCATGGATGAAAGTGATGGATGGTTTGTGCCCTACGAAGAAGTCCCAAAACATGAAGACTCTTGAATAAAGAAAAGATGTTCATGACATCGTGAGGAGGAGTTCTTCAAGCAGTTGGTTGTCCCATCATCTCCACCTAAGGAGTTGTTGTAGGTCCCTAGCTGAGAGGGAGCCTAGAAAACAAGTTTCTTACTTGGTTGAAACTTGGAAGAAAATTCCTAAAGCTAAGAGGGAGCTTAGGTACATTCCTTCATTGGAATAGCTATATCCTCCCTAATTAAGAGGGAGAGATAGACACATCATTCTTTTCTTCACTTGGGAAGAAAGAATGAACGACTGGGTAAACATCTAGAATCCGATGCTCTTTGAGGATGAGTTAGGGCATCCAAGATAAGAGTATTCATAGAGGACCGATATTCTTTAATGAACGCAACTTGAGAACCCACCCTCAGAACACACCCTGAGAACCCGGGTGGGGTATGTTCCGAGAGAGACAACGATGAGGGTGTCTATACATCATTGGTCTCACCAGCATTGTGCTCTGATCTTGTGAAGAGATAGAGCTATTAGTCAAGGCCTTTCTATGTTACAATGTTGGTTGATATGATGCTATACAGATGGGTTACCAATCTGACGACTCTTATGAGAATTCCTCATATTGAGAATGTCCATATACCTTGTATGGATTATTAATACTTCCCTAGTTAAGAGGGAGTGTTGAAATATGTAACTAGGTTCGATCTTCATAATGACATATGGAATGTTGATTTTATGTATTCAATGAAAAGAGAAAAATAAATTTAGAATTATTGTTTCTTGAGGCATGGGTTTCATGCTCGAGGGAAATTTATTTTAGGTCAAGCTCCCATTGAGAGCTTCTAGGACATGTCATTGAGTTTATAGAGTCAAAAGAATTTTTGTCATGTATGAATAACTCTTCTTGGGTATGTTGCATATTTATTTGAGTCAATATGAGTCTAATTGTAAAGGAAACCCCTCCAAGATCAAGGATACAAACCACAAGTCAAGTCAGCCTGTCAAGAGATGTCGCTTATTTTGGAAGCTCAGCAACGCCTATATAAAGGAGGACTCGGCCTCTCCCAAAGGACACATAGAAACAATCACAGAAGTTGGATCTAGCAACAAAAAGGAGTCATGTACCATAGTGAAGGAACAACAAAAAGGAAGAAAGAAAAATAGAATCGTTTTGGGCCTGTTTCGAGACATCCTTTCCACACATATGATCTGCAACAAGGGAACACTTCTTGGCTAAGATTGCAGTCACCATAGAAGACTAAATTTTGATAGAGGAGTCATATTGGAGGTCGAGTGGTTGAAGTAAAGATATCTCATCAAACGAAGAAGAAAGGAAGCCAATTTCTCCATTATCTTGACCACACGAATTATCTAGGGTTTCTGCAGTTAAATCAAATTGCAGACAAAAGGTTGCAGGTCCTAAAAAAGGGGGTCGAAGGAAAAGCCATCATCATTGGAAGGTGTGTTTAACTAAAGTTGACTTTGTGCAAGAAAATGGTTCATCAGATTGACTTGATCCTGGAGGGGTTGTGGTCAAGGGTCTTGGTCATGGTCTTGGTATTCGTCAATCGAACTCTTTATAAGAAGAAGAATTCGTTTGGGTTTTCCTCTCAAGTGGGAGAGGTTTTGGCCCTGGCTGATCGCCTATATTTTGTGTCTCTTGTCTCTTTATTGTTTATGCTTTGGTAGTTGTTTGATGAAGAAGAACACTATAATAATCTAACTAAAGAGAAGATCGTAATCTAATGAAGTAAAAGGCATTCACAAGTAGTTATCATTAGAAGAGAAATCACCTAATTGTTATGCCCTAGATTTCTCAACACTCTATAGATATTAAAAAGGGTGGGGATACGATTAACCCCTTTTTGACTCCAACGATACACCTAGTAAATTTGGACACTGCATATATAGTACAAAAACAACCAAGAACCAACTCGTATAGGTGCATGATGGCAGTCACTTCTGGAAGAGAATTGACTTCATCATGAGCAGTAGACATCACTTCAATGTGATAACCAAGGTGCCATTCAATTTGGCTTTCCATCCAATATATCACTCAAAGACCAAGATAATCATGCCAATCAATACTACTTGAGATGAAACGTGTCATGTGAAGGGGGCAGTGTTAGAGAAAAGTAAAGTGGCAACTTATTATACTTATTTTCTATGACCTTAATACTTGCTTATGAATCTTAATTATCTTCTTTGTGTTCTCTTAGTTAGATATTTTCATCAAAGAATATTAAGAAACAATAAAAACAAAACAAGAAACAAATGTAGGCTTTTAGCCAGGGAAAAACCCCTCCAAGGGGAAAACCCAGAAACTTTTCTCTTCTCAGAATCTGCTTCAAATGAGATACAAAGACCCGATCCCTAGACCAAGTCCTTCTCCCAGTACCAAGTCAGCCCTTCCTCAAGTCCTTCTTGAATTCGTACCAAACAGCTACACACTACATCTTTGATCTACCAGCTAATGCACTGTTACTCAACCTGCAACTTCCACCTTGCAACGCCTAAAGAAACCCTAATTTGACCTTCTTCTAGGACCTTCCAAGAGCAAGACAGCTCTTCCTAAGATCAATGAGGTATAGAGTTTCCTTCCTTCCAACTACCAGTTTGTGCACTTCGTCCTACTGCAACTCGGCTCTGCAACTTCTACCTCTTCCTGCAACCCAAAAACCCTAGAATTTCGCACATGTAAGAGAGATAGAGCTCAAAAACCAAGAAATTTTGTCCTTATTCCTGCTTCTTGACCTTGGCTCTCCTTCTTGAAGCTACCCAGCTATAGATCGAATTCATTCTTGTAGATCAAACTTGAGAGTGTATCTTCAATTGAAGTCGAATTGTTCTTTATATAGCCTTCTCAAGGGGTCGAATTTCCTCCTTTGTGTCGGCTTGCACTCTTAGAGATTCCAATACTTTCTAGACTCAAAATAATTCTCTTTTACAATTACAAATAGCCCGGAAGGGTATTATAAACGTGATGTTGGCTCCACTGACTCATGACAATAAATCCTAAGACTTAAAAAACCCTAGAAGCACGAAGAACATGCTTTTACCTAGAAGACCATAAATAATGAGCATGAAACCCATTCATAGAGAACCTAGAAGTTAGTGAACCTTCTTTCACTAGTAAAAATCCTTCACTTCTTCCTTCTTTGGATTCTTCTCGGGTTCTCACACTGCTTCGACTAATGAGCTTCACTTCTATCATTTCTCTTATTGTTCAGTTGATTTGGACAGACCCTCTTATAGTGTCCAAACTCATTGCACTTGAAGCATTGCACCTTTGTCATGTCTCTTATCAAACACATTTGTAACAAGGTGCTGCTACACAATTTTGCACAATATTGGCTAAGGAAGAGAACCCATCATTTTCAATTTAGGGACTTAGGAGGCAATTCGACTTAATTTGGATGCTAGTGGAATGTGGGGGGCCACCCACATGGGGATTTGAATTGGCCCATTCGAATAGCTTGGAGGGAAATTCGAATAGGTGGATGGAGGGGCCTACATGAGGCAAGGGAGGCCCAAGGAGTTATAAGGAGGGAGGAACTCTCATTTTGGGATTCATTCATACATCTTGCAAACAAAATCAGTTCATTGTTCACTCTTCTGTTTAACTTAGTCAACCGGTTGTTTAGCCACGAATCTCTCAAGCAGGAGATTCAACCTCTACTTCGGGGGACCATCCATGCTTGCCCTAGAGAGGCAGTTCTACAACAATTTCAGGAGTTCCGAGGTAGTGACATTGCACCACCACCCAACACAAGGCAGCCAGAGAATACCGAGAGAGAGATAGAGGCCAGCAGAGATCAGATTGTTGGCCAGAGAGTTAGTGAGTTGAGATAGCAGCAATAGACCAGCATTCTTGCTGAGTTTTATAGCCAGAAGAGCCAACATTCCAACAGTTCGAATCGTTGGGCTAGGGGACAGCGCAGAGGCCACTCAGCAGTTTTTCGTGGAGCTTAGGAGCAGGTGCCTTAGGCCAAGAGCTCACTCGGGAAGTCAGGGATTAGATAGAAAGGGCCAGCCCAACACTTTGGGGGCATTTCCAGGAGGATTTACAGGCAATTTCTAGCCCGCTGAGTTTTGCAATTGCAGTTGAGGTTGGGCTCCAAGGGGGTCGAATTTCAGAAGTCTAAACCAACCAGAAACCTTTTTGGGTTTTTCTGGGTTTTTGACAAGGATCCCAAATATAAAGTTTCATAATTTTATGGGCACCGGAGGTGGGGTTTTAAGTTGTATCTTTGCAGCAGACACTGTGGAATTACTAGGGACTAAATAGTGCCTTTGGGGGTCGATTTTGGGAAGTCCAAATCAGGCCAAACCATTTCTGGGTTTTTGTGGGTTTTGGCCAAGGATTTTTTAGCTGAAGTTTCATCATTTTTTGAGCACCGGAGGAGTTTCTTGCAGTCTCTTTCCAGGCAACAATGAAGTTTTCTGGATAGCGCAAAGCATTAGAGCAGTCATTTCCAGCATTTGAGATCATTGTATTGTCACCTAGGTTCTGTCACGCTTGCCATTGAGGCAGGCCCAAGTGCATTCCTCCATACTATTGTACTTGCTCCATTGATTAATAAAATGGCTCCGTTGGTTCTTAATTCTAGAGTTTTTATGAGCATTTGCTGATTGTTTAAAATTTTTGTGTTGTAAATCATTTTTGCTTTGCATATCACTGTTTATTTAAGTTTGGAACATTACAACCTTGGACATATCTTTCTTCTTGGACTTGCCAAACTTTCCCTTCTTCATCTTCTTCACTCGGGCTAGAAAGGCTTAAGACTGCTCATCTGATCCAATGTCATCCTCGAATTTGATCCTCGACTCTTCCAGTGTGCATTGTGCCCACAACTCATCAAAGGGAGTTGAATCCTTCTTGGATTAGACACTTGTTTCAAATTTGCTCCATTCTGGTGGTAATGCATTTAGAACACATATTGTTACTTTAGAATCAGTGTTAGTTCCCCAAGTCCTTGTAAAGGGTCTCTTAGCTAAGAGACTCTCAAGAGGAAAGATGTCATATCCTCATCCTTTGATTTCTTCAGTCTATATAGCTTGTTCCATAATGACAACTTTTGACCTGTTATACTTACAAAGTACAAATTTACTAGTTTGTCATACATGGCCCTGGAAGTCTTCAGAGTTGTAACAGATGGAACAGGAGAATCCTTAATTGATTCAACTATGATCCTTTGAGCTCTTACTTCCCCTTTCTTGTACCTTGTTAGTTCTTGTGTCTTATCTTTCTAAGGTTCAATAACTTCTCCATTAACATATCCAATTACATCTTGCTCTATGAGTATCAAGTTAATCCTTTTCTTCCATGCTAGATAGTTTGAAGCCATAATGAGCTTATTTCTCTCCTTGCAAAAAGAAACTACATGAATTGAAGATTTAGCCATTATGAGATAGTGTGTTGCTTACTTGAATAACATCTCCAACCTTCTTGATGTCTTCAAGAGCCTTGAGGAGATTTTCTTGAAGGATGTCTCCTTCCAAGAACGATGCTTTCCAAGTAGACTTCTTCTTTGCGAGATCAACACCCTACTTGCGAGATTGATGTATTAGAAACCCTAGATTAATAGATTTGCTATCAATGAGTCTTTAACCATATCTCTTCAAGAGATAATGTGCTTCTTTTAGGCCTTGAGAGCTTCCTATCCCTTGATCAACAATTCTTACTAGTGTCCTTCTAGCTACCTTCCTTGCTCACCTTCACTTTGAAACCATGTTAGAAAAATGTAAAAGTGGTAACTTATTATACTTATTTTCTTTGACCTCGATACTTGCTTGCAAATCTCAATTATCTTTGTGTTCCTTTGGTTATATCTTTTCATCAAACAATAACAACAAAAGAGGACACCGATGTAGGCTTTCAGCCAAGGCAAAACCCTTTCAAGGGGAAACCCAAAAACTCTTCGAATCTGCTTCAAATGAGATACAAAGACCCAATCCATAGACCAAGTCATCCTCCCAGTACCAAGTTAGCCCTTCCTCAAGTCCTTTTTGAATCTGCACAAACCGCTACAAACTGCAACTTCGATCTGCTAGCTACAACATTGCTGCTATACCTACAACTTCGGCCATGCACCTCTTGAAGAAACCCTAATTTGACCTTTCGGGACCTTCCAAGAGAAAGACGTCTCTTCCTAAGTTCAGTGAGGTCTAGGCAGATTTTCCTTCCTTCCAACTACCAATTTCTCCACTTCGTCCTACTGCAACTCAGCTCTGTTACTTTGACCTCTTCTTGCAACCCAAAAGCCCTAGAATTTCACACATGTGAGAGAGATAGAGCTCTAAAAACAAGAAATTTTTCCCTTCTTCCTTCATCTTCACCTTCCCTCTCCTTCTTGCAACTACCTAGTTGTAGATTGAATTCTTTCTTGTAGATCGAACTTGTGAGTGTGTGTATCTTCAAATGAAGTTGAACTCCTCTTTATATAGTCGTCTAAAGGGGTTGAATTTCCTCCTTCAGGCCGACTTGTACTCTCAGAGATTCCAGTAATTTCTAGACTCAAAAATAATTATTTTTTACAATTACAAATTGCTTGAAAGGGTCTTATAAACATGATGTTGGCTCCATTGACTCATGACAATAAATCCTAAGACCTAACAAACCCTAGAAGCACGAAAAACATGCTTTTACCTAGAAGACCATCAATAATGAACATGAAACCCATGCTTTAATAATATTTTTTCTTTCTTCTTTTCTTGTTTGTTACGTAGGATACATATTGAAATGAGTACAACAATTATGAAGACCGAAACTAGTTACATTTCTCAACAGTAGCTTGTAAAGTCCCTTCATGTTAATAGATTAAAACTTATAACTACCACCTAACACCATGGTTATAGGAGGTTGCTCCTAAACTATTGATTGTTTATATACACCATTACCAAAGTGTTTCATTTACGTGGGAATCTCATAATTAGCGTCAACAATCATGAATGACTAACAAGAAAACTTACCTACTACTAACCCATATATTTTCCCCTTTGCATATATGAAGGTTCAAAGATATATTCAGATGCAACTTTACTTGAGCTAGAGGTTTGCAAATATGAGGGTTAATGACCAATACATTTCAACAGACCGGCAGGTTCAGAGATATATTCAGATGCAGCTTTGCTTGAGCCAGAGTTAGGTTCCCATGGAGATCAGTTGCGATGTGGATTCAGTGATGGTTTGGTTATCAAACATAGTTCTTACACATATTTTCATCAGATTGGAGAGAGTTTCTATTTTTAGCAACTCCCATACTTTTTAAAAGATAGAGTTCAAAGGCACATATGGTAGTATTATTACATATTGAGAGTCCTCCCAAGCTTAGGATTCCAATGAGGCCTTTTCCGATTACATGCATGATACTACCAATGACAACTTCAATTCAGAGCCTTGCATGTTAGTTGGAATGATATATTTGAGATCTTTGTGAGCTTACAATTTCAATGAGATACTTTCCAACAACATGAGAGACAATTCTATTTTAGTATGCTTTGCATGTCAAATTTGGCCACATATTCGAACTTGGGTCCAATGTGGGTGGTTTCATCAACATGTCATAGCAATTTTTATCGCATATTTTTTACTCTTCACTGAAATATGAGTTCGATGAGTATGGTCTTGAGGACATGCAAACAATTTTCTATTTTTAGCAGTGGCCTTGCATGAGTGACACATGCCAATCTCAATGGTTGACACGTGGTAGCATCTGCAATGGAAAAATGGCAAGATCTAGATGCACAAATGAAAGGTTAGTGATGTCACAAAGCACATCGGTCTACTAGGTTAATTATGGAGTCGTCAGAGATCACATGCATTGACAAGAGAGTGAGATGGCACTAGGACCAGTCGACTGGGACTTAGTTTCAATTGACTAAGTTGTTTCCTTAGTAATCTAGAGCGAGAGGCACACTACATCAATTTATCTTCAATCATTTCCAGTTTGTCTCCGCTCAACTAGTGTGCATGGCCCCTTTTCCTTGTCCTCTTTTCTAATGAAAAGAAGCTTCCGTAGCAAGTGAATGTGGGTGGCCACCTCATCCTCCACAACTTTAGTGTAACTCAAGCCATCATGCAAAAAAGACTAGTGCACACTAGTTTTCTCCTTTGTTCACCTTAACTTCACTCGAAACTTCTTCCCTTATCCTAGTGCGAATGGCATCTTTTATCCTCCACTTCTCCATAATTTCACTCCATTCTATAGTCCTCTTCACTCCATCTTGTGTAAAAAATCTCCTTCTTCTCATTCCCTCCTTTCTTCCTATGCGAACACTTACTCACATAATGACCAAACTCGCCACATGAAAAGCATTTCACTTTGCTCAAATCTTGCTTCTAGTTGATATTGTTGAACTTCCCTTTTCCCTTCTTCAGGTTACTAGCGAGTGCAACGTTCTCACCATTAGTATTATTCTGTTGAAGATCCTCATCCCGAAGTTCCCCTGGATAAAATCATCCCATAACCTGTTCTAATCTGATGGATTCTCTCGTGAAAAAAAATTGCCATGTGAAGCCCTTTCTTTTTATGTTTCATTTCATCATTCAAAGCTGAAGTTGGAGATAATTCCACCACTTTGTCCACAAATTGTTTTATTGTTAAAAATACTAAGAGGGGAGTGAATCAGTATTTTTCTTCAATTAGTTTATTTTAACTTCACGGAGCATTAATTATCATTAGCATTAGATCAAAACATAAATTAGCAACACCATTCAACAATGCACAACATCCAAGACAGTAGACAAAAGATATTTTGGTGGAAACCCTTCTAGAAGAAAAACCACTAAACACTACTTAATATAGCTCGTCAAACATTTCCTTCAGTAGGAAGCCCCAACTTCCAAGATTTTCAACATCAACTGAAGGAGGCTCCAACCTGAAGGAATCTCCAAATCCCTGATTTACCAACTCCAACTAGAAGGACGCTCCAATGCCCTAATTTACCAACTCCAACTGGAAGGATGCTCCAATGCCTTTGTTTTATCAACTCTGAATGAAAGGATGCTCCAACACACTGCATAGGCTCCAACCAGTGCTAGCACCACCCTGCCCCCTTTAAGTGTTTTCAAGCTCCGACCTGAAGGAAACTCCAATCTTCGTCATACACCACCCTACCACCCTACTCAGCAAGCCACCACTTGCCTTGAAGACTTCAACTTTCCATTCACCACAGTGGACCACATTTCACAATTCTCAGACTGGATCCACTTGTGCTCAATAACAATACAAAAACAAACTGCAATACAATCTCTGCTCAAGTTACATCAACCTACCATCAAACATCCAACCAAATAAATGTGACATAAACTTGGTTACCAAGCTAAATTCACTTCTACAATACAAACACTTAGAAGCATCATCAATATCCAACAACTAAGTCAGCTATACAAAACCATGCATACAATGACCAAACATTCTTTCATTGGTAATCCTTCACTCAGCGCATCAAGTTGTTAAACCCAAGTAGCAATATGCATACATTTGTCTCTCACAAACAACAACCCTTATAGATGTAAACATTAGCCAGCTCTGCTCAACAATATATCAAAAAGATAAGCCCTAACAGTGTTAACATCCATCAGCAGTAGTATCAATACATACTTTCTCTGGTCACCCAACAACTCAGCAACACATGCTCACTGCCAAACCCTATCTCGAAAAAACCTTTGCCCTTAACATATCACTGTCACAATACTACTATAAGTCAACACTATGAAATCACGTCATTGTTAGGTGTTACCCACATGCACAAACCAATGTGCCACAAATCTATCATGTGCCCAACCTTAAATTGTCTCAATTGTTGCCACAAAACATGCAAGCCCTTTTTGTAGTCTCAAATCCTAGCTCTCATATCAACAATATGCAAGTGAACTATCAAAACCACAATCAGCATTGCAATGTGTTAATTTTAGGTATGTTCTATGCTTAGAGCAATTTAATTCAATTTTCACAGTTAGCTCAATATCTTTTCCAGATTAGCAATCACATCAGCATTAAAGTAAACTGCAAATAGAACATAAACATAAATCCCAGAAGACAAGTCAGGACAATAGGACACAAGATGTGGCGCTAGCCAAAGACAACCCTTGATCAATTCTTCTTATATGTTCTTCAATAGTTCATTTAAGAGAGAGAGAGATAGTACATTTACAATAGAAGTCAACACTTTGACTTATCTAGATAAGAGCATAGATCATCTCTAAGAAGATGATACATAAGATCAGTTGAAGACAAGTTGCTTCAACTGATTCTCCAAGGTGACTCCTTCACCTATCATCGTGCTGCATCTCGTCATCATGCTGCACCTCACTGTGTTGCACCATGTTACACCCATCATCACAGTGTTGGACCTAATGACCATGTCGTACACTTCATACTGCTACACCTATCACCATGCTGCTCCCAATCACTGAGCTACTCTCATCACTGATCTGCACCCAATGCTGCATTCATCATGCGGCATCCATCACTACATCCAATATGTTGCAATCATTTACATTCACCAGTCTTGGTTGCTTGTTATGGCTTACAGCCTAGCTGAGCAGCTAGACTCCTCCAAAGTGCAGTCAACTAACAATCACAATGTCTGCCTTGATTTGTCTATAATTGTCCTCTAAGGGAAGGTTGTATCTGTCTTCCACAAGACTGTCCTCCATTTACTACAGCATGTATATATCTGACATGCCATACATCAAACTGAAGATGTTGTTGTCATGTGTTAACTAAATAACACACAACCTAGAGAGCAGACTTCACTACTTCTTTATGACCCAGTCCTTAACTCATGCCTTGTAACTGTTTTATTTAACATGTTGTCACCTACAACACTTAGATTTCCATGTTGTCACCTATAGCACACATAGGCACCTACAGCACTTAGATTTCCATGTTGTCACCTATAGCATACATAGGGATAGGCCTCCTTATGTTGTTGATAAGGGTTGTGTAATGTAGATAAAACAACGGCTAGGTATCCTTGATTAGACTGCGGATTAGGGCCTTTACTTGCTGCTCGTTAGGCCTCATTAGAATGCGACTAGGGCACCTTTATTGGACTGCGGATTAGGACCTTTACTTGCTGCTCATTAGGCCTCCTTAGTCTATGGCTAGGGCACCTTTATTGGACTGCGGATTATCTCCTCCTTAATGCTGCTAGAGCTCTCCTTTGACTGCGGCCAAATCTCTCCCTTGCCTGTGGCTAAGACTCTCCCTTAACTGCGGCTAAGATAAGGCAATATCTACCTCCTTTTAGGACTGTGTATAGGACAGCATTAGCCCTTCCTTAACAGTTGATTTGAACTCCTAGATTTGACTGTAGCTAGGGCATCTCATCTCCATTAAGACAGCATAGAACCCTTCTTGACTGCGTAGAGGTGTCTCCTCCTAGGACTGCATAGAGCCTTCTTTGATTAATTGCGTCAGGGTTTCTTCATTAGGGCATCGTAAAGCCTTTCTCCATTAGGGCAACGTTATCCCTTAGGATCTCTCCTCCTACTAAAACCCAAAGACAAGTAGAGAGGAAGAGATCCCAAGTGAGTGTGTAGAACTTACTTGAAGGCCACCTCTATTTATACTGAAACGTTGAGCATAAGTGGGGTTTATTTGGTTGCTAACCGACCTGGACGAATTGTCCCATAACACAAATAAGTTCATATCTCCATGAATACTTATCGGAATTGGATGATCTTTAGATCAATCCTACACCTCTCGATGAGAGGGATCGAAGAAAAATATTAGTTGCCATTAATAAGATGACCCACATGGAGTTTGGCCCTAGTTGCCAATTTTAACACTCCCTCTCAACTAGGGAGAACTCCATCCACTGATCCATGTGTCCTACTGTACTATCTCTGCCATCAGTGCCTTGCACTGCTCTGCTGAACCATGAAGAAGAAGAATTGATCGAGAATGTCTCATACCATTCTCTACTGACCCGAAGTCAGTTCCATATGAAGAGAGTGTGTCATACCACTTTTACTGACCCGAAGTCAATTTCATTGATCCCAAATCAATATCACAAGAGAGTGCCTCAAATCACTCATTCTGATCCCAGATCAGTTTCATTGATCCTAGATCAATGGAGGTCATCCTAGCATAGGGAGTACGGTAGATACAACGATGCATCCATCGATAGTACTACTACGGTCCCTAACCCCATTTCCCTGTTCATTGATCAAATGAGAGGTACTTCCCATGAGTCCCAGACTGCATGGGTAGGATGCCTCAACAGAAGAACTAATCATCTTGTCCCTAAGTTGCCTCAAGGTATCACAGGGGAAGGCTAATCCATTCACCCTATACACAATGCACCATTAGGGGAGGATGAGTTGCCCTATGGTCGTGTGTTACTCTAGTAAGTACCCCAAGCCCCCCAAATCTCCCGGAGCTCAATGCATGTAACATGGAAGACCCTTATAAGAAGGTCTCTCAACGACTCCAAGTCGTTCGAGAAAGTCACATATTTGACCCTTCCCCTGGGCTTTGACAAAATGTCTGCGACCTATACATCAGTCTCAACGCGATGGAGCATCCTTGCTCATCGACGTACCATATCCCAGATAAGGTAGTATCTGATGTCTGTCTGTTGGATCAATCATCGAATACGGGATTCCTCAACAATCGAATCCCCCCCTTTGGTTGTCACAGAGGATCACAATGGTATTTTCATGTGTACAAACATCTCACTGAAGAGCTTCCACAACCAGGCAACTTCATACGAGATCATACTCGTAGCTATGGATTCGGTCTCTGTGGTGCTTATAGCAACCGACTTTTGCTTCCTGCTCATCCATGATATCGAAGCAGAACACAAAGAGAACCAACACTGAGAAGTGCTCTAGTGATCCTCCACACTGCCTGCCCAGTCAACATTCGAATAATCATGCAATTTCATATTTCTGGTAGTGTACTTCAATCCATGAGAGATTGTGCCCTGAAGATGTCTTAGAAGATTCTTGGCACCAATCCAGTGAGGCTCAACCAAATATGAGCTCACCATACTAACTGCAAAAAATATATCCGAACGGATGTTCACCAAGAACATCAATGCAAATGAGTTTATGAAACTCAAAGGCATTTCCCAAATCTGGTCCGCCATCACCACCATATAACTTCTGAAAGTTAAGATCCTTGAGGTAGTCACTGGCTTGCAGTTTACCATTCCACATCTGGAATCCAACTCCCTCTCACTTCTGCAAGTGAGAGGGTCTGCACCTGTCAGAAATAGGTCGTCCTCAGAAGGTCAACTGACATGGTGCTATGTGTCAACTAACATGGTCCCCAATGGACTTCCTACAACTTGATACAAATTTCCAACCCTAAACCCATGAGTAAAAGCATCTTTTGAAAATTCTATTTTCAAACACGTACCTTTCCATCGATGAATGCCACCATGAAACCTTTTGACTTCCATTACCGGAATGGACACCAGGTTCTACTTACGATCAAGTACATAAAAGAGATTCTTGTAAATGAATCGAGTTACCCTCATTCAATTGAGGATTAACATTCCTACACCCTTTTCAGAATAGGTGGCACCGACTCCAAGTATAATCCCACGATTGTTTCCATCTTTACCAAATTCGAGAGAGCACCCTTCTATCTAATGAGGTGCCTTAGAGCACTACAATCAATAAGAAAGATTCCCAAAGAATCTGAAGGAGAGGGCCAATAAAAGATAATGCTTCTTTATCTTATCAGAAACAACATTTGATTCTTCATACCTGGGGTTCCTTACTCTCTCTAAAGAGTCGGCCATTTCGTTGATGACCTGTATTATCTGTCATTCCTCTGATCATTGAAGATGTCACTGGAATGATTGTTATCATCATCAAATGATGTGTCCCTGCCATTCGAACACTCCTTTGCATAATGGCCAAACAAGTCATCTGCCTTTCCTTCCACCCTTAGATCTGGACTTCCCAATGAAGATCTTTAGGTAGGCCATCATTAGCTTCCATTGCACCATTCTAAGAATGTTCTCTACTTTGATTTCACCCTTGGTGAATTTGAAGAGGGATGAGGAATCCATTGATCCTTTTGTCCTTTCCCAACTATCTTTGGTGATTCCTCTTTCACTCTCGCTTGGGCATTGTCTTCACCTCAACTCCGATACCATGTTAATTTTAGGTATGTTCTATGCTTAGAGCAATTTAATTCAATTTTCACAGTTAGCACAATATCTTTTCCAGATTAGCAATCACATCAGCATTAAAGTAAACTGCAGATAGAACATAAACATAAATCGCAGAAGAGAAGCCAAGACAAGAGGACACAAGATGTGGCGCTAGCCAAAGACAAACCCCAATGTGGGGAAACCCTTGATCAATTCTTCTTATATGTTCTTCAATAGTTCAGTAGAGAGAGAGAGATAATACGTTCACAACATAAGTGTTGGACCTAATGACCATGTTGCACACTTCATACCGCTGGACCTAATGACCATGTTGCTGGACCTAATGACCATGTTGCTGGACCTAATAACGATGTTGCACCCATCATCACAATGCTGGACCTAGTGACCATGTTGTACACTTCATACTGCTGCACCTATCACTGTGCTGCTCCCAATCACTGAGCTGCTCTCATCATTGATCTGCACCCAATGCTGCACTCATCATGCGGCATCCATCACTGCATCCAATATGTTGCAATCATTTACCTTCACCAGTCTTGGTTGCTTGCTATGGCTTACAACCTAGCTGAGCAGCTAGACTCCTCCAAAGTGCAGTCAACTAACAGTCACAATGTCTACCTTGATTTGTCTGCAATTGTCCTCTAAGGGAAGATTGTATCTGTCTTCCACAAGCCTGTCTTCCTTTTACTACAACATGTATATATCTGACATGCCATACATCAGACTGAAGATGTCGCTGTCATGTGTTCACTAGATAACATACAACCTAGAGAGCAGACTTCACTGCTTCTTCTTTATGACAGTGAATTCCCAGTCCTTAACTCATGCCTTGGAACTCTTTTATTTAACATGTCACCTACAGCACTTAGATTTCCATGTTGTCACCTACGGCACATATAGGCACCTAAGCACTTAGATTTCCATGATGTCACCTACAGCACACATAAGCACCTACAACACTTAGATTTCCATGTTGTCATCTACAGCATACATAGGGATAAGCCTCCTTGTGTTGTTGATAAGGGTTGTGTATTGTAGGTAAAATAGTGGCTAGGTATCCTTGATTGGACTGCGGATTAGGGCCTTTACTTGCTGCTCGTTAGGCCTCCTTAGACTGCGGCTAGGGCACCTTTATTGGACTGCGGATTAGGGCCTTTACTTGCTGCTCGTTAGGCCTCCTTAGACTACGGCTAGGGCACCTTTATTGGACTACAGATTATCTCCTCCTTAACGCTGCTTGCGCTCTCCTTTGACTATGGCCAAATATCTCCCTTACCTGTGGCTAAGACACTCCCTTACCTGCAGCTAAGATAAGGAAATATCTACCTCCTTTTAGGACTGTGTATAGGACAGCATTAGCCCTTCCTTGACAACTGATTTGAGCTCCTAGATTTGTCTGCGACTAGGGCATCTCATCTCCATTAAGACAGCGCAGAACCCTTCTTGACTGTGTAGAGGTGTCTCCTCCTAGGATTGCGTAGAGCCTTCTTTGATTAATTGTGTTAGGGCTTCTTCATTAGGGCAGCGTAGAGCCTTTCTCCATCAGGGCAGCGTTATCCCTTAGGATCTCTCCTCCTATTAAAACCCAAAGTCAAGTAGACAGGAAGAGATCCCAAGTGAGTGTGCAGAAATGACTTGAAGGCCACCTCTATTTCTACTAAAACATTGAGCACAAGTGGAGTTTATTTGGTTGCTGGCCGACCTTGACGAATTGTCCCATAACACAAATAAGTTCATATCTCCATGAATACTTATCGGAATTGGATGATCTTTAGATCAATCGTACACCTCTCGATGAGAGGGATCCAAGAAAAATATTAGTTGCCATTAATAAGATGACCCACATGGAGTTTGGCCCTAGTTTCCAATTTTAACACAATGTCATTGTCACAACTAGAAAGCATTGTCATCAACCACTTCAACAAAGTCTATCTCTGAGTTTTGATCTTAGTGCTTCTTCTACCCTTTAATTTGGTTCAATAATGCTCTCAAAAACCCACAAAAAGCATAATAAACTTTATAAACAATTTAAATATTCTACAGAATGACTCTTTCCAAGTGCTTTATACAAATTGGATCCTGTTGGTGCCAGAGCTACAAAATGCTCATCGTAAGTTTGTTATATGTTCGACAAAATGAGACATATGAGTGAATTAAAAAGAACTGTATGACCTGTCAATTGTTGGGGCTCGAACCTGAGATCTCAGGCATATAATACACAACTCCTACCAACCGCGTCACCTCCCAACTCTGTTTTATTGTGAATGATATTTCTTCACGACAAAGAGCATGGGGATCGATCGGAGGTCAAACCATATACAGTTCACTACTACGTCTCAATCATCATGGCGTTACAACAAAGCAGCACCCAATACATGGCACCTCTTTGCATGCAATCACTCAATCAACATGAAACCATACGTTGCTTTCTACTCCAACAATGTATAGTCGATATTACATCACACATTGTCTAACTTTTATGATTTGTCACAAGTTCTAACACTCCATACACAGGTTACTTTTTACATGGAACGCACACCCTACTCACAGGCTGCCACACGTACTGGTAAATATTCCAGATGTATCCAATCGGCTCACTAAATACACAACCATACATTGATCCACAAATTCCATGCGCGGGTTATCTTTTGACACACTCGATCAACAATTATGCGCACACTACATCACTCCATCAACCTCAAAAAACTAGCCAGTGATCTAGTCAAGCTCAGATTTTCTCCCTTACAGCCAGTGATCAAATCGATTACCCATAACAATGGAGTGATTAGATCAACACAATTATTTCAGACCAATTTATTATAGAATGTATGCCATAGAGTTGTGTGTTACAGAGATACCACAAAGAGATCATTGTCGCAGAGATCAATCTAGAATGTATGTCATAGAACTCAGAGAATGTATGCAGAATAGTTCTCAGATTATCAACAAAGTTAGCCGCACATGATGTTTCACATAAACCTGAATTTGGGCAACAAAGGTGTCACTTTAGAGGGGTCGAAAAGACCTCAGAGAATGCCCAAAAAAACTTCAGCGAAGAACCAAAACCCAAGCATAAAAGAAATAAACCAAAACTTTCTTCAATCTTTGACCTCCTCTAAAATTTGGTGTGACTACACAAGGTCGAGACCACCTCAAAGATCTATCAATATGTTCTTGCAAGATTGATCGAATGAGTGACAAACGAACTATATTTATATTAATTGAAGATGCTTCTAGGCCAACCACAATGTCAAAGGAGGGAGCCGACCTCAAATTTCAATTTCAATTTCAATTTTGAATTTGGAGCCAAAACAACAATTATTAGGGCCGACATGATTGCAAATTTGATTAATTATATTGCCCTTGACCATGACATCTTTTACAAGCGAAGTTTACTAGGACAAGCCCATAATTAATTTAATTTAATTTGCTTGAATTAAAATGCCACTATCCATCCAATCAATAAGTTGCTTGCAACAATTTATTTGGGGCTTCTTGACCATAAATGGGGTTTCAACTTCAAGAAGCCATATATCCTCAACCGAAACGACCCATGTGATGTGCCACCTACCGTTGAAATCAGCACGACGAGGAGAATAAAATAAAGATGGTTACGGCATCAAATCCACCAATCTACATCCTCAAATTCTTCAAGTGTGGCGCATCTAGGGCTTCTCATTCTATCTTCCCAGGCTTCTTGTCATTTGGGGCTTCCAATCAATGCAAACTAGACGAATATTAAGAGTGTTCAAGGAGCGAGTTGGCATCAATGACAACAACATTCAACAATAACTCCTTTGGCCGCTTAGTTCTTGGTCAAAAGAAATTGTTACATGCATGTTTTGTGTGTTTGTTTTGCAGATTTACGAGGCAAACATTGCATGCAAGGGTAGGGACACCCCCCTGTGGTTGGCAATCACCCACCCAAAATTAAAGAAGAGTTTGCACGTGACACAATAGGGAAAATTCTTCTAGATATTGCACTAAGATTTTCTATTATGGATCTACCAAGTTTTTCACCTTCCGAATGGGTAAATGTCTATGCTAACACCTACCAAGTTGAGATCTATAAAACATATATCAAATAACCCGTGTAAAAGCATCAATAGAAAGGAAGTCATTTATACTCCTACAAAAAACAAATGGAATTCTGGGCAAATTAGTTTGCATGGTTGTTTAGTTCTTGAAAACATAATAGCCTTTCATTTTCTTTGCAAGAAAAATCCAATGAGATGAAAATATAGATAAGGCATGGCATGGCACCAAACAAGAGGATCTTACAGAGAATACCACTAAGAAATGACTAGCATGATTACTTCCTATTTCAAGAAAGGCACGTGAAATGAAATGCAATAAAAAAAAACAAAAAATAGAACCAAAGAAGTTAATCACATGTTAATCATTTCAAAGAAGATAACAATGCTAAAGAAGTCAAATATCATCCTGAAACACAAGAACTTACAATAGAATTCTTCTTTTAGTTCCCATGATCACTGAAGATCCATCAATTAGAAGACCATACTTTTGTTATCCTATTAACAATCTAAACGTTGAGACATTTGTGATTACGAAAGATTGGGTGATGCGCTTATTCCAAAGACTATATGATGACTTGTCATAATGCTTTGTCACAGATATAATACAACCACATGCATGTCAAACTAAGTCACCTGACACTGGGACACGGGAGATGCAGGACACGAGGATTTGGGTGTCTGAAACGGGCATGTTGACCCCCCGGAACAAGACATGTTATATATTATTTTATTAAAAATATATATATATATATATATATATATTAAAAATTAGATATGACTTACACAAATTCTCATTCATGATACATATTCATTGATTCAAACATAGATCTTCATCTAGATGTAAGTTTTACAAAGTAACATTATGCATACAAATACAATTGTAACAGATTCATCAATGATCCAATAGGAGAAAGACAAGAAACTGCAGTTTTCTCATTAAGTCATCAAAATCAAAATTTGTTACATAGGTAGTAGCAATGCCAATGGCAAATAGAAATAGCAAATACAAAACAACTACAAGCCCCAAGGCAGTAGGTAGCTCATGAGTCATCAATCATCATCATCATCATCATCAAAATCAGCATCACTGTCATCATCATGGTCACCACTGCTCTCCTCTGCTACATCCTCCTCCTCTGTATCCATTGTAATATGTGCATCTGCTGGTGTGGAGCAGTGTTGATAATATCGGTATCGGAAAAATATCGGCGAGGGTCCAGAAAACATCTTATCAGCAATATCGGCGAAAATATCAGCAAATATCAGCAAGCATAAAAAATCATTTTTTTCAAATTTTTAAACATAGCCAATATTTTCAAAATAGGCGATATTTTGCCAATATTTTCAAAATATCGCGATATTTTCAAAATATTTTGAAAATACCGCAATATTTTCAAAACAGAAAATATCGAGATATTTTCTCAGCGATATATCGTTTTGCAGAAAATATCGCGATATTTTTGAATATCGTTGATATTATCAACACTAGTCTGGAGGATGACCCCTCAACAGTATCACCATCACCAAAAGTGACTGGCCCTAGCAATGGCTCATTAAGATCCAAGTTGGCCAAGGACATCTCGACACTGTTGTCCAAACCCATATTATTAGTGAAGACATCCCACATCTATGTCTTTCCCTTCAACCACTCATCCCTCTGCCTGTAAATAAGACGAATCGCCTCCAAAATGCTCCCAAACCCTTTTCTATTCGCTCCCACACACCCACAGCTAGAGAGACAAAGAAAAGTGAGGGAGAAATGACCAAAAACCAGCCTTTATGGGACATCAAATCAAGGGACATGTGTCCCAGAATAGGGACACGATGGACTCGTTCCCCGGACATGACAAGACACGACCGGACATGATCAGAGGACACGCGTCCCACCGAATCGTGTTTGATTCTACCAATTTGGGACACGCAAAAGGTTTAGGACGAATTTGGTTTCTTAGATGTCAAAGGTTATTATCTTGCTTGGATACCAACAAGGTTAACAATTTACTCAATTCCAATGTCATGCCTCTATTTTTGAATTAGAATCCATGGTGGAAAATCGTTATAAGCAAATGAATGGCAATATATGCTATCTAAACTGGCTACTCCATGCTTGGCCAATTAAGATCTACTTCATTCAATACCACTATAAACAATATCAGCAATGCCCTTGAATCAGAAGTTGTGTAGAAAGACATATTGACACCATCATTACATCAGGTTCTGTTCACAATAAATGACCATTCATCATTAATGTTTCACATACTACTAAAGGATCAAAGTCCTACGAGACATGGTTTAGCTGGTTATAAAAAACATGAGCCAATCATGTCCTCCAACAGTGAATTGCTAAGGTCAAATAACCTAGGAATTGAATTATAAAGTAATTAGGCAACAATATAATATTTCACAAGTTCTGAATATATTTGTAGTGTGATTTAAAAAAATTGTTACACATGTTACATGGATCTAGCATTCAACTATGATCTTTTGCCAAACAACTGGCAGTGGCAACAGACATCCATACCATGTGGCTAGCACCCACCCTAAACCATGGAAGTAATTACCATTTCATGTTAACTGCTATGGCCAATATTAGCTTTTAGCTGTGTTTTCAATAAAAACCATTTGATGGAGAGATAGCATGTAATAAGTTAAAAACAACAGAACTAACTTAAAATTGAAATATGGGAATGAACCCAGGTTTTTCATACACTATGTTAACACTGTAATCCACCACCAAATAATTATAGTCATGTTTTAAGGACTTTAAACCACCTCATTGAGTACTCTTTTCCAATTACTATATCCTATCTCTTAATTAGCCCAGATGTAGAAAACACTTCCACATTTTGAAGTTCATTTGCCATGAAAATCAGCACAAGATAACAGAAGGACAGAAAAAGATGTCTTGCAACTAACAACCACTTGAAGCGCTCTAATTTAAATATTTTGAAATTCAATATCTTGCAAAGAATCATTAGAAAGTAATTTTAACAATATTCCACCACTACTAAACTGTAACTATATAATAAAAGATAATTCCAACCCTCTGAATGAATAAAGGCCAACAATGGTGTAAGCATCCTCTTACTTGTGGATATAAATCACAGCTTCCCAATTCCTTAACAGCTAGATGCAACCTCTCACCATCTGTTACCTGTAAAAGAGCCATGAAGCAATCCCAATTCAGTTGGCATATGCTTTAATATAGACCAACCAAAATTTTCCAATTCATGTGTATATCAAATAGCTAAGATACCTCGAAATCTCCTCCAACAGCTCTGATGTTTACTGTCTGTATTTCAGCATTTTTTGCCCATATAACTTTACCACTACTGTCCAGACTGGCAACTGGCTCCTCTCGACCAATCTTTATCATGATTGCACCTTCATCATATCCAATGGCAACCCTAACAAAATCCAACCAATAAATGTTAGTTAAATTGAAATCAAAGAAAAATCAACCCAAAAGACCACCCTTCAATTTGATTAAAATGCAAACAAGAGGGGGAAGAATAACTGTAAACATGAATACTTGCTAATTTTAACCCATTTGATTGACATGTAGAACAAATAAAATATTAGTATGTAAGTCCAATAACTACACAGCATTCTAATACTAAGCACTTAACAGTGCACACATTCTTTGTGATTACAAAAACTACAATCTAACTCACTAGCCATCAATTAAGTATTTGGTACAAGCCTGACATATATATAATATTTGTTACATGGAAGTAAAAATAATCCAACCTAGGAAATGACGCATCTGATTTTTGAAGTAATCGGTTTTAAGACTAAATCTTTATACACAGTACAGTTTGATTGGCATCTTGAAAGATAACAAAAATGCTAATTTCACAAAACAAAAAATGCTGACCTGTTTGAACTCTTCATATATCCAATCGCCAAACTCTTTCCAGTCCATAATTCAAAGTATTTTCAAGCCTGCAAAAGAATCCTTTCAGAGTTTGACATTGTACTATTTCCAATATTTGACTAGAATGTCTTCAATCATGATGTTTAAATATGGACAAAATAATGTGTCTATATTATTAACCCATGGCAAATGATCAGTTGGCATGGACAGGACAGGAGGACATGAAAATATGGTCAACATGAGACACAGTGACCCCGGAAAAAGGACACAGAACTTAGAAGACTATATCTATCTATCTATCTATATATATATATATAAAGATCCAAATATTGTTAGAATTTAGAAACTAAAACATTTACATGATTATGATACAACTTCATTCATACATCTAGTTACTATTTAGTACTTGCTAGTACTACACCAATGATGATCAAATCACAAACGCACTGGAAATTGGAACCATAAACTGCAGTTTTCTCATTAAGTAATTACATAGATACTGAGTCACTGCTACTATAGATGGGAATGCCATTGGAAAATATAAAATAGGTTAGCTACTAGAACCATAAATGGAAAAATATCATAGCTCATGACTATTAGTCAACTTCCTCCATGTCAAAATCAGCATCACTGCCACTGCTCTCTCCTCCATCCTCCTCTATCTCCAATCTAATTGGAGCATCTGCTGGTATGGAGGATGACCTCTCAAGAGGATCACCATCATCAAAAGTGACCCCTCGATGTCTTATAACGTCCCTCCACAATGGATACTTCTGCTCTTGAGCCTGTTGCCTTGCTACGACAATGTTTCTTAAGCATTTGAAGCTGCATTTGCTGTCCCACCTCCAACAGATGGAACACTAGTAGAGGCTAATGGGGGAACAGCCTCAAAAGCTTCATTCCTCCCTTTCGTTTGACCAATCCCAGCTTCCCTCGCTAATTGAGCCATGATTTCTGTGATATGAGGAAGAAAATGGACAGCTGTAGAAAAAAAACTTAAAGACTGGTGGATAAATCATCTTACCCAGCACTTGGACTCCCTTCAATGCTGCACTAAAACCCTCAATTGCACTCCAAAACCCTTTGATGTTCCAACCTGCTGAGTGAGATTAGTGAAAAGAAAATACGTGTCACCTCTTTTAGACCAACAGGACACCTTTTCTGACGAAATGTACCCTAAACATGGTACATGTGTAGGGCACATGTTGGACACAAGTTGGCATGTGTACTGTTCATCGGAGATGAGTTTGGCATGTGTCCTGAAACTCATGTCTGACACGTGATCACAAATCCATGACCAGCACATGGCATTCGTGACACAGGACCCCCTAGGGGTGTATCCAGTGACTTAGAATCGTTATATAGCCCTATAACATGATTAAGCAGAGTTTTGATTATTTATTTGAACTTTTTAAGTTTTTCATGAGCAGTGAACTCACCACAATGAAAAAATTTCATGGAAAAAAGGGTTTATTTTATTGTTTCTGGACTGTGTTTATTGGAATGAAGAATCTGGAATACAAAGAATGAGATCAAAACAGGATACACTAACACTCGCTCTCCTAACATATGAGGCCAAATGGAGGAAGATTGGGAGAAATGTTGTCTAGAAGAGGAGGTCGAAGATAAATTGGAATAAGCACAATGCTGCTGTCTGGGCAAAGCCACCCTTCACTAAGGTTTGAGCGATATCTCCTAGCTGCTAGCGTGGGATATAGAACGGCCAAGTCCGTAGGGTCACTGAGAAGTAGGAGTATTGCCCTGAGCTCACGCTGATCTAAAGGTGGAGTGTACTACTAATAATCTGTCTCTTGGTAGCCTCAGTTGATGGGAGCACCAAGAATGATCATCTAACAGGAGGCTATTACAGGGAATGGCCAAGAAATCTAGCAGTAGAATATGAGGGCCTCCTGCATGTAAAGAGCTGAGCATCGCTAATTAAGGTAATAAAATAAATGGGAACCTATGCATGAATTTGTAAATAAATAGTGAAACCACCCTTGAATCTCATAGTAAAGGAAGCGGCAAAAATGAAATGCTACTCAGTCTAAACCTCTGATAGATGGCATAGCAGCTAAATATTATCTAACTGGGCGATCTAGTGCTCTGCCTCCAACAGAAGTCTACATGAACACACTTTGAAGATGAGGAGTTTATGAAGGTCAAACAATAAGTCCATCTCTCAACTCCATGAAATGACGCATAAAGGATTATATGTAATATCCCTTCCAAGAAAAATCTGCTAAGTGTCTTTCTCAATTTTTGTAAATTATGGATGGGGAAAATTTTGGATACAGACCTAGGAAAAGCAGGTGGACATTAATTAATCTAATGGTATGTGGTAATGGAGGCCCCAAAGTTCAAACATTAGACAAAGGGAAGATTAATCACATAGTGGGATGTGGGGACCAACCCATGATGAAATACGCACCCGCTTGATGGACAAATTCGAATGGCTAAGGAGGGAGCTCGAATTGTTTGCTGAAGGGGCCCATGTGAAGGAAGAGAGTAGCAATTATAAATAAGAGGAAAGCAGCATCATTCAGCACTTTTGAACATTTGACATATTAAACTTTGCTGCTCAAGTTGTTCCGCTGAGTCACAGGTGTTGTTTAGGACCAGAGGTTTCCAAGGGGAAATCTCACTCTCTTCTTCGGTGGACCATGAGTACGACCATAGGGAGG
>APFE030943878.1:0-24832 GCA_000404065.3 Pinus taeda
ATTTACAAATGCTTATTTCGTTTCATTTTATTTTATATGAATTTATCTTTGAAAAAATCATTATCTATTATTCATTTGTTTTTAAGATTTTGCACTATATTTTGAATTTTTTCATTAAAAAATACTATAAAATAATTATCTATAAACCATTTACATTTAAAACAATAATTTATAAACAATTTAATTCCTTGCGTTGCCAAATGTTAGCATTCACGATGCATGTGAGATTTAAAATGAAATACCTTGAAAGGGATTTGAGTATGGCATTTTTAGTGGCACATGGTTGTGCAAAAATCAATCCAACATCGCATTATGACAAACATTGTTGTAACATGACAATTTATCTAATACTCATTGTCGCAATGTTACATTGCATTGCAATTTATTGAATGTCATCTCTAAAAATCAATAAACCCAAGGGATTGATGATATAAACGCAATGGTTTTAGATTTAATCGCTTGGGTTTATAATATCAATCCCTTGGGTTTATTAATCTAAGGGTTCATATTCCTATGGTATACTATTATTCATAAGGTTTATAATATTACTCCTAGGCTTTAATATAAATCCCTTGGGTTTACAATCATGGTCATCCATGGTCAATGATGGTCCAATGTCACAATGTGTCAACCATTATCTCAATATGAAAATAAATCATGATCAACCATGATCCAACGTCGCATTGTGACAAAGATCGTCTGAGTATGAAAATCAACAATGGTAAACCATGTTTATTTTAGGGTTTAGAATATCTATCTTATACCTTGGGTTTATAATATTTATCCCTTAGGTTTATAATCTCTTGGGTTTTTAGTATTAATCCCTTGGGTTTTATCAATGTCCAATTATGACAAATGTTGCTGCAACATGACAATTTATCTAATACTCATTGTCACAATGTTACATTGCATTGCAATTTATTCAATGCCGCTTCTCAAAATTAATAAACCCAAGGGATGATATTATAAATGCAAGGGTTGTAGAATTAATCCCTTGGGTTTATGATATCAATCTGTTGGGTTTATTAATCTACAGGTTCATATTCCTAGGGTATACTATTATTCATAGGGTCTATAATATTATTCTTATGGTTTAATATAAATCCCTTGTGTTTACAATCATGATCATCCATGGTCAATGATGGTCCAATGTCACAATGTTCCAAAGATTATCTCAATATGAAAATCAACCATGGTTGTAATAACCCTAGTAAAAATTCCATGTAATAAAACTTAATAAAGGAAATATAATAACCATGGTCACGAGACATGTCTTCCAAGTTGAATGTTGAGAAAAAACATAGTGATGGTGATCACTGGTGATTATTAATGGCTAAGCAAATTGGAAAAGGAATTGGAAAAGGATTTGGAAAGGCAAAATGGAATTTTGGCACATGTAGTTATGAAAATAATGGAAATTAGGAGAAAAGGGAGGTGAAAGGTTACATGTTGCATGTGAGGATGAAAATGAAGGAAAATAATGGAAAATGAAGAAAATAGAGGCCCCATGAATAAAAAGGCTTATGAGGATTAGTTCAGAGACTTTTGTTAGTTAAATTTCACAACTCTCTCTCTATTCTCACTCTCTCATACTCTTGGACACTTAGATTTTTCTTGGTGTACTCTTGGAGGAGTGTAGAATACTTGGAATTTTGGAGCAAGAAGGCAAAGGAAGAGTAAGAAAGCACATGAGGACATCGGGATCAGCAACTACAGTGGGTTTTGCTTGCAAGTACTGAGTTGCATGTATGTTTTCCTGACTTGTTTTGGCATGCATGGCATATGCATGTGATTTATTGGTCATAATCTATCATTGGTATGGATGATTGCATGGGTTGATAGTGGATTTGCCTAGTCTTTCCCTTTCTTGGATAGCCATGGTGTTGTGGGTTCATTTCTTTGTTTTTTATGGTCGGTTCTCATGTTTCCTTTAGCTTAGGTTGAGTTACTAGTTCCTGGAGCCTTGGTTAGAAAAACGCTTTGGAGCCCTGTAACAGCCGGGGTTGAGTTACTAGTCCTGGAGCCTTGGTTGGACAAATTCTCTAGAGCCCTTGGTGGGTTCAGTTACTAATCCTAGAACCTTGGTTGGACAAACGCTCTGGAGCTCGGAGACAGATGTGGGTTGAGTTATTAGTCCTTGAGCCTTGGTTGGAACAAACGCTCTAGAGCCCTATAAGGCTTGGGTAGAGACTAATCTAATGATGGTTTTTTATGTCTGACCATGAGGTGGAATCACTGTTTGATGGGTTGAAGTAGTTTGGCCTCTAGAAGGCCTAGATGGTTTTGATTGATGTGTTTTATGATATCCTACATTCATGCTTGGAATATGGCATTGTGGTGATTGGCTGAAGAGAGATTTGGCTTTTTCATGTCTATGATCAAATGGTTCGTGGAAGTCTTGAACCCGGTTGGCTTTTGCATCATTAATATGAGGTTATGTCTCCTTGTTATTTCATGATTATTGTACTGGTTTATATGTGGATTGTATGATTGTTGTTTCCTTGGTAATTTTGTTGTTATTATGTTGGTTATGAACATGTATTATGATAGTGGCTATGTATGGCTCTCATCATGTTTTTACTTGTAAATGAATGAACAATGTCTCTATGGCATAATAGATGAAATTGCAGCTAATGTGTTGAGGCATAAATGCTTCTTAGTGATTCTTAGATAAGTATGAGAATCTTATGCTTAGTTATGTTATTAAGACCTGTAGCTTTTATGTTTTTGACATGTTTGACGAAATGTCTATCATGGATAGTAGGGGTCCAGTCTAGACCTTGTTAATTTTTTTGCAAATGTGTCATTGTTCCATTGTGATAATTGGATTTTGATCCTGTCATTGAGCTTTGGGAAATGACCTGGACTATGGGCCTGAAAAAGTGGCAAAAATCTCAGAGTCGCAAGCATTGGCCTGAGGAGAAAAGTCCCTAGACACATGAATACACATGTTGTGGGTGCGTCTAGAGCCTCTTGGAGCATGCTTGTTTATATCAAGGGAGAATCCATGGGTTTAATGGCCTAAAAACTAATTGGGACTCATGGGATGGTTACTTGAGTGGTTAATATGGCCCCTAGAGTTCTGTTGATGATCTGGAAGGTCTGTATGGTGTGTTTCTGTCGCTTCCACTTCCTTAACTGACACATAGGGAGTTGAATCATATCGTAGTAACTTCTCATCATATGTTTACCTCGGTTGGTCGCTTACTTGGGTAGATATGGGAAGAGGGTGTTATAATGGTAAACCATGGTCAAACATCGCATTGTGACAAAGATCATCTCAGTATGAAAATCAATGATGGTAAACCACCGTCAACCATGTTTATTTTAGGGTTTATAATATTTATCTTGTGGTTTTTATACCTTGCGTTAATAATATTTATCCCTTGGGTTTATCATTATTCTCTTGGGTTTATAATCTCGTGGGTTTTTAGTATTAATCCCTTGGGTTTATTATCCAATGTCGCATTATGACAAACATTGTTGCAACATAACAATTTATCTAATACTCATTGTCACAATGTTACATTGCATTGCAATTTATTCAATGTCACCTCTCAAAATTAATAAACCCAAGGTATTGATATTATAAATGCAAGGGTTTTAGAATTAATCCCTCGGGTTTATAATATCAATCCCTTGAGTTTATCAATATAAGGTTTCATATTCCTAGGGTAGAATATTATTCATAGGGTTTATAATATTACTCCTAAGGTTTAATATAAATCCGTTGGGTTTAAAATCATGATCATCCATGGTCAACGATGGTCCAATGTCACAATGTGCTAAAGATTGTCTCAATATGAAAATGACCATGGTCAACCATGATTGAACATTGCATTGTGACAAAGATCATCTTAGTATGAAAATCTATGATGGTAAACCATCGTCAACCATGTTTATTTTAGGGTTTATAATACTTATCTTGGGGTTTTTACACCTTAGGCTTATAATATTTATCCCTTGGGTTTATAATCTCTTGGGTTTTTAGTTTTAATCCCTTGGGTTTATTATTCCCTTAGGTTTGTAATATCAATCTCTTGGGTTTATTAATCTAAGGTTTCATATTCCTAGGGTATAATATTATTCATAGGGTTTATAATATTAATCTTTGGGTTTAATATAAATCCATTGGGTTTAATCATGGTCAACCATGGTCCAACGTCACATTCCATAAATATTTTCTAAATATGAAAATCAACCAATGTGGAATTGTGACAAGGATTGTCTCAATATAAAAATCAACCATGTTCAACCATGTTCCAACGTCGCATTCTGATAAATGTTGTCTCAACCATGGTCAACCATGGTCAATAAACATGGTTAACCATGGTCACATTATGACAAAGATTGTCTCTTGGTTCAACGTCACATTGTTACAACCATGATCATCCATGGTCCAACATTGCATTGTGACAAAGATTGTCTCAATATGGAGATCAACCATGGTCAATGATGTTCAACCATTTTCTAACATCGCATTGTGAAAAACATTGTCTCAATATGAAAATCAATCATGGTCAACCATATTCCAATGTCGCATTGTGACAAATATTTATCTTAGGGTTTATAATATTTATTTTAGAGTTTATATTCCTTGGGTTTATAATATTTATCCCTTGGGTTTAATATTATAATTCCCTTGAGTTTATAATTATTTGGGTTTATTATTCCCTTGGGTTTATAATATTAATCCCTTGGTTTAATATTATTCCCTCGGGTTTATATTATCAATCCGATGGGTTTTTAATCCCTTGGATTTTTAGTATTAATCGTTTCGGTTCGTTATTCCCCTGGGTTTATAATATCAATCCCTTTAGGGTTTATATACCTTGCATTTATAATATTAATTCCTTGGGTTTATAATACTTTTGGGTTTTATAATTAATCCCTTGGGTTTATTATTCCCTTCGGTTTATAATATGAATCCCTTGGGTTTATTTGGTTCATACACTAGCAGAAAATGAGAAATTAGTGACTAGGTAACTAAAAAGGTTAGTCACCACAACTTTTCCAAGTGAAATACTACAAAAAATGAGAAATCTTAAGTGATCGAACTAAAAACGATTAATATAAATCACTAATTTAGTCGCAGGTTAAAATATGTGACTGGATAACAAGTAATACAACAAAAAATGATTAATTTAGTCTAAGAACAAATATACAACTACCTAACAAGTACTAAAATAATATGAATCAATTTTCTATGTTAGTAATCTTAATTGTGTCAAGCAATCTAAACTTACAAGTGACTAGTGATTGAAAGGTTGTTAAATAGTGGTTGAAAGGTTATCTTTCCTTAAGCACTTCTTCATCCTCACATGTTGTATAGGTGAGCCAAATTTGTATTATTTATATCTATAATTTGTAATTTTAAAAATATAGATTTTTAATATTTTTAATAAATCTATTCATTGAATCTAATTGGATCTAGTTCCAATTTGAAAATAATTTGAAGAGAAATTTTATTTTTTAAGTCTATAATATCAAATAAAACCTACTTTATATTCATATTAACCAACCTAGATCCATCTTAACCCTGGATCTATCAAGCGCCAAGAGGGATCCAATCTGTTGTGGTGTAAATTTTTTTCTAGTGCAAAAATTGAGGAAATGTTTGCACCTTGAGAGATTGGATTCCTCTTGACACTTGATAGTTACAGGGTTAATATGGATCTAGGTTGGTTATATAATACTATATAATATCTATATTTGTATTTGTGTCTCTTTGTTATTCCCTCTCTCTATCTCACCCCCCAAACATACACACACTCTCTCTCTCCCTCTCTTCCCCTTCTCTATCTATCTCTCTCTTCCCCTTCTATGTCTATATTTCTCTTCCCATTCTCCCCCTCTCTATCTATATCCTTCTCTCTATTTCCTCCCACTCTCCTCTCTCCCTCACTCTCTCTCCATGACTCCCTTGTCACCCCCTCTCTCTCTCCACTTTTCTCCCTCTATGTTTTTCTTGTTCCCTCCCTCTCCTCCCCCCTCCAATTCCATATCTCTCTCCTCATCTCTATCTTCCTTCCTCTCTATCCCTTATCTCCCAAATCCCTCTATCACTCCCCCCCAAATCACTCTCTCCCTCTCTCTCTCTTCCGTCCAACTCTATCAATATCTCTCGCCCTCCCCATCCTTCTCCATCTCTATGTCTCTGTCTCTCTCCCTTCCCCTTCTATCCCTATCTCTATCCTCTCCTCTTCTTTTTCTTCCCTCCCCTCCTCTCTCCCTCATTCTCTCTCCATCTCTCCCTTCTCACTCCTCTCTCTCTCCACTTATATCTTTCTATGTCTTTGTTCTTTCCTCCCTCTCGTTCCCACTCCAACTCCATCTCTCTCTCTCTCTCCTCTCTCTTCCTTCCTCTCGCTTCCTCTCCTCCCCCCATCACTCTTTCTTTCTCTCTCTCTCTGTGCCCTCCAACTTTTTCACTACCTCCCTTCCTTTCTCCACCATCTCCCATGTCTCTTAAATTTGATCACATTGTATTATGTTTAAGAAATTATCTAAATTAAAAAATTAAATTGGTTGTAAAATATTAAACCTATATGTCAAAGAAAATAAATTAATGAAAAACTTTAAAAAATCATGCACTATATTTAATCTATCCCTTGGATCCTTAGCTAAGATGGATCTATGTTGGATATCTATATATATATATATAAAGAACCAACATAGATCCATCTTAGCTTAGTATTATTAAAACCTTAATTTAATTTCTATGGGAATAATTTTAGTAGTCTTGAGGATAGAGGGTTTAGATATATCTCGAATTGTAACATTTTCCATTTTAGATTAAATTAAAAGAATGTTGTAAAATTAAATTAAAATAAAATATTTTTACTATGAAATAAGTTATGGTATTTTGGCATGTGATATTGATAAGCCATGGTATTGTAACAAAGCCCATTTACAAGTTAATATCCATGGTTAACAATCTTATCATATTGTTATATGATATTTTGATTTTGAAATAATTTATGTTTTTTGGGCATGTGATATTGATATGTATTGTAACAACGGCTATTTTTTACAAGTTAATAATATCTAGTGTAATGTGGGGGTGGATATCGATGATTAAGAATCTTGTCATATTGTTATAAAATATTTTGGTTGTGAAATACGTTATGGTTTTTGGACTTGTAGTATTGATTAGCCATGGTATTGTAACAAAGTCTATTCACAAGTTAATAACAAAATGAAAATATAACAAATTGAAATTTATTATTTTTATTAATTTAACTTTTTATTATTAATTGAAGCCATATTTAAATGTTTACACTCATCCCAATATCATTTTTAATTTCTTCTTCTTCTTTTTAATTTAGGGTCTTACACAAAAATAACAAATTCTTATTAAAAATAAATCATGTAACCCAATTTCAATTTATATATTTTATTTTATATTATAAATATTTCTTTTATTTTTTCCATTATAAATATTTGTTTTCTTTTTCATTTCTAGTTTAGCGCTGGGTTCAAATAAAATATTCACAGATTACAACATCACATTGTAGCACTGCATTTTTCTCTGCCTTGTTGATATCTGTGTGGAAATGCCAGAAGAAGGAACACCATCAACGTGATCTATGGATTTCATGGGATTTGAACCCTAGATGGAGTTTGCATGGGAAACACTTTAGGAGATAATCAACAATTTGATGGAGGAAGGAGGATTTCATGGGATTTGAACCCTAGATGGAGTTTGCATGGGAAACACTTTAGGAGATAATCAACAATTTGATGGAGGAAGGACAAGGTCAGGGCATTGGGTGTGGAGATTTTGATAATTTGTACATGGGTATGAATTTGGACTCTCGAGAATTCTTCCTTTTTACTAAAGATGATTTTTGTTCATATGAGTAAACAATTTCAAGGGTTTATATGTTCAAAGTATAAAAGATTGGAACTTTGAAGCTACAACACTGTTCTTATTTGAGGAAACTTTATTTAAAACTTTAGATTAGTGTGGTTATTTGAGGAAACTTTAGATTAGTGTGGTTATTGGACTTTGAAGCTACAACAATATTCTTATTGGAATCAGAAATGATGTAACAACGATATTTTTATAGGAACAGAAACGATACAACAAGTATATCCTTAAAAACAGAAATGATGTAACAACAATATTTTATAGGAACAGAAACGATGCAACAAGTCTATCCTTAATAACATTGTGCTGGTTTAATAACAGAAATGATGTAACAACAATATTTTTTAGGAACAGAAACGATGCAACAAGTCTATCCTTAATAACATTGTGCTGGTTGGAATTATGAATGAAGTGATAATTATGAATAAAGTGAACATTATGCATGGCCAACCTTGTAAAAATTATGCACCCAAAGGTATTGAGGCATTGTTATTACTTCGTGGTATTGTTCTATGGAGAATTTTTTTTTCATATTATTATTTTAATTTTTTTAATTAAAGGTAAGTTTTCATGAAAAATAATTAATATCTTTTTTAATGGAAAAATGTATGTCAAAGTGAATAAGAAGAATGAAATAACCAAAAAAATTATTGGTATTAATTTTATTTAAGATTGTAATTCAAGCGACAAAACTATTTTTTTTAAATCAAGATCTTATTTTAATAGTTTTTGTGCAACAATAAATTCAAATCAAGTGTAATAAAACTAAAATCAAACATAGAAAGTGTAAAACGTAGAAAGTGTAAATATAATTGAGTTATTTCTTTTAAATATACCATGCATTTCTACCATGCATTTCTACCTCTTAGTGTGAAGAATTTTTTAGGTATATATTTTATTCATTATTAAAGAATCTAAACAAAATATAAAATAATAGAGAAAAAACTAAATTAGTAATTTGTGGATACATGTATATATATGAACTTGAGATGGAAGGAGGTTTATTGACTTTTTTTCTTTTTCTTTTTTTAATTGAGGGCCAAGATTGATTTTCAAGGGAATATGCTCAACATTTGCTTAGTCTTAATTCTTATCAACAATTGTAGTGTATCACAGGATTGTATTGACTTTTAATAAATTTAAAAATTTATATTTGTGCCACATGGCTCCCTGCCCACCAATTTTCGAGGGATTTGAGATTATTCCAATTATAATAAGTTCCTCCATTGATCCAAATGGATCCAAGAATGCCCTCTAAGTCTTTAGGAAACTTTTTCAAAAATCGTGCCGAAGGCCAAAATCCTTTAATGGATTGAAAATATCGCAAAAGGTATGCTTTTAGCATGGCGGAGAAACCCTTCGGAATGAAGAAAAACACTATCGAGAGGCCTAAAACCCACAAAATCATGAATAAAACAGAGTATGGAGGCGTGGAACAAGTGATGCATAGTCACTGTCCGATCTGGCCGATCAACGATCCAGATCAAATAAAAAATCGTAATCGGCGGTGACCTTCGGCAAAGATCAGCGGGATCGACATGAGTCTTGCGACAACGATCAACGGAATCGGGGGGATCCACATAAGGCATGTGACGACGATTGGCAGAGTTAATCTGGACCGTCGATCAAGTGCCCAGATCGACAGCCCATATTACATTGTCGGATCGCTATCAGGGGATTGCATAAGCACTTACAAACGACGAAAGGTTTATTGCAATGAGCGATTGTGATATATCACATTGCTGCATCACATAGGAACTATGCAGTGGAGCGGGGCTGATACCAACAAAGACAATGATATTACAGACCCAATAATATAATAGGTGGCAATGCATATATTTTGAAGTTTGGAAAATTGAGTTTTCCTTTATAAATCACATTTTCGCAAACAAACGAAAAATTAAAGGGAAAAGCGCCGATAACAATGATAGCAATAATGTCACAGACCCAAAAGAGTTTATTAACAATGTTGAACCATATTCAAATCCAGAAGGCAGGATTTTACATTGTTTAGGTGTATTTCCGTATTAAACGAAATGCACAAAGACGGAGCCCTTCTGATATGTGATAGCAACATGTGAATGGACCTGATAGGGGAATGAAGTATATTGCAGGACTTTTGAAGTTCAACATATCATATTTTGGTGGATTTTCTCTATTAAACTGAATTTTCATTGTCAAAACAGTGCACAACCGTTACAGGCGTTTTAGAGGCTCGAAGCACTCTAGCGTTGCGGAATGGGTGGCCAACTCCTCTCCATGCATTAGGCAATGATTGTATAACGTTGGAGAGGAATTCAAAGCATTTAAGAGACTGGGGAGACAAAGAGCCGAAGATGTGAAATGAACAGGCAGCACGGTTGGCTTTTAAAAGCCACAGACAGAGAGCAAACAGGAGGGCAGTGTTTCAGGCAAAAGTCGAGACATAGTTTAGGACAGAGAGCATTAGGGGAGTCTATGTAATGATAGGAAACTTGAGAGGTTCAAGTAAGGCCTTATTATTGTATTTCTGTTATGTGTGAGGCTCAAATTGAGTTCACTCTTGTAAACAGAACTCTGTTTGAAGACTTAATAGAGAGGCCACCACTGAAGGTTGGACCAGGAGATGTAACCCAGGAGTATTGGGTGAACTCCTTATTAAATTTGTTGTGTTTTTATGTGTTTATCTATGATAGTCTTTAACTGCTTCAACTCTATGTATTTCTCAATCTGATCAATCCATTGCACAAAATAACATAGGCACATTCATACACATGAGTCTGTAATACCTTATTAATTGTCTTAGATCTCGTATCAGATCAAGTGGCATCAGAGATTTAGGTTGCTAAGGTTAGACAAGCTTGTGTTGGATTGTTTATGAATGCTCACTAGATCAAAGCTTAAATTAGGAGAAGGAAACTTAGTTGAATCTAACCCAGAAATTGGTAGAGTCTCTCCTAGGAGGAAAATGGCAGAAGAAAACCCTTTGGAATCAGACTCTCAATTCATGGACAATTTCATGACCATGAGGCCATGGTAGAAGAAATGTATAGAGAATTCAAGAAAGGTAGAGGTGAAGATTCTTCAACCTCCAAACAATACAAATGAACAAAAGAATCTCTTATAGACGGCCATCCTGAAGGCAAAGGGAAAGGAAAAGAGGTTCCTCTATCCACACCTCCTGACAACCCTGAAATTAAAAAGAAGAAAACATCTTTGATTAAATTAGATGTTAAATTTAATTTTCCTGTTTACGATGGATAGTTGAATGCAAAGAAGCTAGATAACTGGATCAAACAAATTGATGTGTATTGCAGGGTGCAAAATATTGATTCAGATAGGAGTAAAATTTAGCTGGCCAGCCTACACCTTGGAGAAACTGCCTTGGTATGGTGAGAAGGCAAGACATAAGTTGACTTGAAGAAGCATGGTAAGATTCTTTCTGTCTAGAGTGAATTTGTTTCTGCAATTAAAAAACAATTTTATCCACTAGCTTATATGCAGCAAGCTATGATGAGTTGGCAAACTCTTCGCCAATTAAAAGGGCAAAGTGTACAAAGCTACACCCAAGAGTTTAGAAAAAGAGCTTTGATTCTAGGCATTTCCTTATACTCACCTGAAACTTTGTTGAAGTATATAGGTGGTCTACATAGTTATTTGAGACATACCATTCTCATGTTTAACCCTACTAGCATAGATGAGGTATCTGTTCAAGCTACCCATCTAGAGGCTAGAGGCAAGAATGTGAACCTAGAGATTAGGGGATCATCAAAACCCACTACAAGCAAGAACAAGGAAAAGAGGAAGCAAAAATGGAAAGAGAGGAAGGCCAATACTGTACAAAAGGCCAAACCTTCATGCACTCACTGCAAGAAGGATGGACATGATGATGAACATTGCTGGTCTTTGCATCCAGAGCTTAAACCCAAGAAGTTCGATGGTAAGAAGAAGAAGACTGCTGCTGCTATACAAAACGATTTGGGGTCAAACTCAGGTGATGAAACAACAATTGCAGCCATAAGTATAAAAGGTAAAAATTCTGAAGCATCTACTAGTAATTTTGCCCAAACTATTGATAGTGAAGAAAATGAGAGAAGAAGACATGAGCTTTTTCATATTAGAGTTATTTCCAAGCATCAAAAGATTGATACTTTGTTTGATAGTGTCTCACAAGTAAATTTAATTTCTGAAGCAATTGTAAAGAAATTGGGACGGCTAACCACACATCACAAGAAGCCATATCCATTAGGTTGGGTATGCGATAAAAAAAAACTACAACTAACTAGACAATGTAAACTTAGGCTTTCTTTTGGGTCAGCATTTGTGGATGAGGTTGAGTTAGATATTGTTCCCCTGGATATATGTGGAATTATTTTAGGAAGTTCTTACTTGTATGATAGAAAAGCCATATTATATAGAGTTGAAAATAAGCATCGACTTGTTAAATATGGAATTGAATATATTGTAAGAGCTCATAAAATCAAGAATAATTATGCTCTCATAAACTCAAGGCAGATGAAAATAATTTTAAATTCATGCAAGCAATTTCTACTGATGGTTGTAAAGCAAAATAAACCTAATAAGACCAATGTATTTGAAGGTTGTGATGCTAAATAACAAGTTGATTTAGAAAAAGTTGTTTCACAATATGATATCTTATTTCAAGAACCTAAAGGTCTGCCACCAAAAAGGGAAATTGTACATGACATTAATTTGCAGCAAGATGCTCCACTGCCTAACATCGGAATGTACAAGTTATCCGCTTTAGAGAATGCAGAAAACAAGAAGCAGGTACAGGAGTTTCTCAAGAGACGGTTCATAAGACCAAGCACATCACCATGTGGATCTTCAATCGTATTGGTGAGAAAGAAGGAGGATTCGTGGAGGATGTGCATTGATTACCAGGCACTAAATAAAATAACGGTCAAGAATCGTTATCCCCTTCCTCAGATGATCTATTGGATCAGCTAAAAGAGGTTGTTTTCTTTTCCAAGTTGGACCTACGTAGTGGTTACCATTAGGTCAGAGTAGCAGAGAAAGATGCATGGAAGATTGCTTTCAAAACAAAGCAAGGGTTGTATGAATAACTAGTTATGCCTTTTGGCTTAACTAATGCTCCTGCCACTTTCATGAGAGTAATGAATGATGTACTTAGGCCTTTTATTGATGATTTTCTAATTTTATATTTGGATGACATTCTTGTATTTAGTAAAACATGGGAAGAACATTTGGATCATGTGAAGCAGACTATAGATGTTCTGAAAAAGGAAAATCTCTATGTTAAATTATCAAAATGTGAATTTGGTAAAACATCTTTGAATTATTTGGGTCATATTGTAGGGGGTGGTGAATTGAAAATAGATCACTCTAAGTTTGCAGTCATTGTAAACTGGTCCAAACCCAAGTCTACTACTAAAGTTAGAAGCTTCCTAGGGGCAACACAATATTGGAGAAAGTTTATTGCTAACTTTTCCTTAATTGCAGCTCCCTTACATGCTTTGACAGGATTGAACAAGGTGTTTCAGTGGGGAGGCAAACATCAAAAATCCTTCGACACCTTGAAAGAAAAAATTAGTACAACACCGGTACTGGCATTACCAAATCTTTAACAACTGTTTGAGATCGAAACAGATGTCAGTGATTATGCCATGGGAGCGGTGTTGATGCAATATGGTAAACCCATATGCTACCATTCTGAGACTTTTAATTCTGCAGTAGTTAATTATCTCACATATGATAAAGAATTGTATGCATTAATCTAGAGTGTGAAAAAGTGGAAACATTACTTAATGGGCAAAGAAATAGTTATACATACTGATCATCAACCACTTCAATCTTTACACTCACGAACTAAGTTGCAACAATCAAGACACTATAGGTGGATGGGTTTCCTAGAGTAGTTTCATTTAGTCATCAGATATAAAAAGGGCATACACAATAAAGTTGCAGATATGTTGTCCAAACCAATTATAAATGCATCTACTATACTTAAGCATAACTCAATAATGCATGAAAGCTACATTGAACAATATGCTTAAGATATAGACTTTAAAGATGTATATGCAGCTTTAGGTAATGGAAAAAAGGTAGAAGAATTGGATTACTATGTTAAGGACTGACTCTTGAATCATTTGGGAAAGCTATGCATTCCACAAATAGAGAAGATTAATATAATTATGGAAGCACATACTTCTCTGATATCAGGTCATTTTGGTGTAAGCAAAACAATTGCACAACTACAAAGATACTGCTATTGGCCAAAAATGCATGAAACAGTTTCTAGATATGTGAGGGGGTGTACCATGTGTGCTAAAAGCAAGCCCAACAATAGAAAACTAGGCTTGTACACTCACTTCCAGTCCCTTCCCATCCTTGGGAAAGTGCTTCCATGGACTTTGTTGGGGGATTGTCAAAATCTAGAAAGGGACATGACTATTTATATGTTATTGTGGATAGGTTCAGCAAAATGTGTATTTTAATACCTTGTAATAAGCAAATTACAGCTGAAAAAAACAACAAAATTGTTCTTTCAACATGTCTGGGTGCATTTTGGGTTACCCACTTCCATAGTATCTAATCAAGACTCTCGATTTGTTGGGAAGTTTTGGTCAAGTTTGTGGGAATTAATGGGCACCAGACTGAAGAAAAGCACAACCTTTCATCTACAGATAGATGGGTAAACAAAGGTAGTCAACATAACAGTGATCCAGTTGCTCAGGGTTTATTGCAGCAAGCATCCCAAGCTTTGGGATTAACATTTATGTTATGTGCAACATGCTTATAATCGTGCTAAACATTCTTCTACACAAAGATCTCCTTTTGAGACCTATTTTGGTTTTATACCAAGATCTCCCTTGGATTTTGTCTTTGAAAAAGACATAGCAGTTGCTGGACACAATGATGTGGATATACAAAATGTAATTTTTATACCATTGATAAAAATTACAGTTTTTTTTAGAAAAAAAACTTCCCTTTATCGTCGGATTTCTGCCCCAAAACTTGGGCTTTTAACCCTAAAAATGACCCTAGTGGAGCACAAAATGAATATAAGAGTATGTGTACTACAAAGTTGCATCATCGCTCAAAATAATGTAAGGTGAAAGCACCTAGTAGTGAAGAGATGTGCGTAGGAATTGGTAGAGTATGCATGGAGAAAAGTTTCAAATTTTTTGAAACATTGTCAAGACACCTATGCGATTGCAAAAAGTATTGTGGGATAAAAATGTTAGTAAAAGATATAGATCATTGAATAAATCCAATAAATTCACCAGGAAGTGCAAGAACAGCTGGAAAAGAGCCAAGCCAAATACAAGGCAAGGCATGATAAACACCGAGTGGAGCACAACTTCCAAGTTGGCGATCAAGTCTGGATGTATATCAGCAAGGACAGAATGCAAGGTGAAGGAAAGAAGTTGAAGCCAATAAGGTATGGGCCTTTTAGGGCACTCGAGAAAATTGGTGAGAATGCTTTCCGCCTTGATCTACCAACATACATGCACATCTATTCAGTAGTAAATGCATAAAATTTAAGACGGTTTGAACCTTGTTTAATTGAATATCCTGAAGAGCAAAGTCAATTGCCTCCCATTGATGATCTGTTGCCTGAATACCTCAATGAGATATAGGAAGATACAGTTCTGGATAGGAAGGTGAGAACAATGCACAGAGGAGATGTTGAGTACCTAAGGATTAGACTCAAAAGTTCGAAACCCAGTAGTGCAAAATGGGTAGAGATTGGAAAAGTGAGGCAGTGGTATCCTCACTTGGTTGATGCTTGAAAACCAACTTTTGGTGGTCCAAAAGCCTTTTTCAGTGGGTAGGCGTGATCCAAATGGATCCAAGAATTCCCTCTAATTCTTCATGAATTTTTTTAAAAAATCGTGCCCAAGGCCAAAATCCTTTAAAGGATCGAAAATATCGCAAAAGGGATGCTTTTAGCATGGCAGATAAATCCTTCGAAATGAAGAAAAACACTATCTGGAGGCCCAAAACCCACGAAATCATGAATAAAACAGAGTATGGAGGCGTGGAACAAGTGATGCATAGTCATCATCCAATCTGGCCAATCAATGGTCCAAATTGGATTAGAAATCGCAATCAGTGGCGACCTTCGGCAGAGATCGGCGGGATCCACATGAGTCTTGCGACAACGATCAATGGAATCAGCTGGATCCACATAAGGCATGTGATGGCGATTGGTGGAGTTAATTTGGGCCATCGATCAAGCGCGGAGATCGACGGCCCATGTTACATCACTGGATCGCTATCAGGGGATTGCAGAAGCAGTTACAAATGACAAAAGGGTTATTGTGATGAGCGATTGTGATATATCGCATCACCGCATCGCATCGGAACTATGCAGTGGAGCGGGGCCGATACCAATAAAGGCAACAATATTACAAACCCGATAATATAATAGGCGGCAATGCATATATTTTGAAGTCTGGAAAACTGAGCTTTCCTCTATAAATCTCATTTACGCGAATAAACGAAAAACCAAAGGGAAGAGTGCTGATAACAATGATAGCAGCGATGTCACAAACCCGAAAGGGTTTATTAACAATGTTGAACCATATTTCAAATCCGGAAGGTGGGATTTTATAGTGTTTTGGTGTATTTTCGTATTAAACGAAATACACAGAGACGAAGCCCTTCCGATATGCGATAGCAACGTGTGAATGAACCCGATAGGGGAATGAAGTATATTGCAGGGCTTTTGAAGTCCCACATTATCATAGTTTGGTGGATTTTCTCTGTTAAACTAAATTTTCACTGTCAAAACAATGCACAACCATTACAGGCATTTCAGAGGCCCAAATCACTCTAGTGCTACAGAATGGGTGGCCACCTCCTCTCCATGCGTTAGACAATGATTGTATAATGCTGGAGAGGGATTCAAAGCGTTCAAGGGGTTGGGGAGACTAAGAGTTGAAGATGTGAAACGAACAGGCAGCACGGTTGGCTTTTAAAAGCCATAGACAGAGAGAAAACACGAGGGAAGTATTTCAGGAAAATGCCAAGACAAATTTTAGGACAGAGAGCATTATCGGAGTTTGTGTACTCATAAGAACTTGAGAGGTTCAAGTAAGCCCTTATTATTGTATTTTTGTTGTGTGTGAGGCTCAAATTGAGTTCAATGTTGTAAACAAAACTCTGTTTGAAGACTTAATGGAGAGCCCACTACTGAAGGTTGGACCAGGAGATGTAGCCCAGGAGTATTGGGTGAACTCCTTATTAAATTTGTTGTGTTTTTATGTGTTTATCTATGATAGTCTTTAACTGCTTCAACTCTATGTATTTTGCAATCTGATCGATTCATTTCACAAAATAACATAGGCACATTCATGCACATGAGTCTGTAATACCTTATTAATTGTCTTAGATCTCAAATCAGATAATCCATGATAAGTTCCTCATTATTATTTATAACATTCATTTATATATAAGAAAATATATAAGAAGGTTTTTTCCTACATCTTCACTACGGTGCAAATAAATTCCATCCATTCTATTGTTAAGATCTCCCTTAATGTGTTCAAATGTCCTCTGTTGACGCTGGAAGAATGTGGGCTACAAGTTGTGAATGCTACGTCTTCTTCGACTAATAACAAAGTTTTCCATACCATATATAACAAGGTATTTTCCTATAATCATGGAAACAACTTACTTCCCTAACTGCTTTACCAGTATCTAAACATACATATATTTGTACATTGCCACAAGTGTTTGATAGTGGCAAATTTAACGTGGACAACGTCTATGAGAAGTTTGGGCATTTGATATTGGATCACGGGGCCAACTTACAGGCCCTTGAATCTCGAGAGGAATATGTGTTGCCGCACAAATGAGGAGTACAAGGTTTGACCACAAGATCAATTGTGTCTACTATAATTTAGTAGTCGGATATGGTTTATATGTTAATGATTTGAAGGAGTGCTCTATGGAAGATTGCTTTACTTTTCAAATACAAATGTATAAAAGTAGCTCAGCTATGAATTTGGGTTGTCATAGGTTTTCATGTAGGATAAGTAGCATGAATGAATTTGTGTTCTAAAATTAACCAGCAACCATTCAATAACAAATTTTCAAATTGCAAGCTAATCTTATTAGTTTTTTTAAAGATCAATATTGATCTATTTTAATCACGAATCTAAGAAGTGTTTAGAGTGATATAATTTATTCTTGTGTAATTCTTTTTAAATGAAAAATTTGAAAAAAAATGTTTCAAGCATCTCAAAGATAAAATTGACAAAAAAATATAGCCCAAATATAAAATAATAACATTACATGAAATTATTAAAAATGTTTTAGCCACGAAAATCTATTTCCTTTCATTGTACATATTAGTTGACATTAAAATATATTACTTAATATGGCATTGAAACATTTTACTTAAGAAGTACATTGTTTATATAGTAAATGAATTTATGAATTTACAAATGCTTATTTCATTTCATTTTATTTTATATGAATTTATTTTTGAAAAAACCATTATCTATTATTCATTTGTTTTTAATATATTGCACTATATTTTAAATTTAAAATAATAATTTATAAACAATTTAATTCCTTCCATTGCCTTATAGATTTAAAATTCCATCAATAATGTTTCACGTGTTATATTTTTAAAAAATTTAATATATTCAAATGAGATTATAGTAAATGAATTTATGAATTTACAAATGTTTATTTCGTTTCATTTTATTTTATATGAATTTATTTTTGAAAAATCATTCATTATCTATAATTCATTTGTGTTTAAAATTTTGCACTATATTTTGAATTTTTTTCATTAAAAAATACTATAAAATAATAATTTATAAACAATTTAATTCCTTGCATTGCCTCAATGTTAGCATTCATGATGTATGTGAGATTTCTAACGAAATAACTTGAAAGGGATTTGAGTATGGTGTTTTTAGTGGCATGTGGTTGTGCAAAAATCAATCCAATATTGCATTATGATAAACATTGTTGTAACATGACAATTTATCTATTACTCATTGTCGCAATGTTACCTTGCATTATAATTTATTCGATGTCGCCTCTCAAAATTAATAAACCCAACGGATTGATATTATAAATGCAATGGTTTTAGAATTAACCCATTGGGTTTATAATATCAATCCCTTGGGTTTATTAATCCAAGGGTTCATATTCCTAGGGTATACTATTATTCATAAGGTATATAATATTACTCCTAAGGTTTAATATAAATCCCTTGGGTTTACTATCATGATTATCCATGGTCAACAATGGTCCAATGTCACAATGTGTCAACCATTATCTCAATATGAAAATCAACCATGGTCAACCATGGTCAAACGTCACATTGTGACAAAGATCATCTCAGTATGAAAATCAACGATGGTAAACCGTGTTTATTTTAGGGTTTATAGTATCTATCTTTGGGTTTTTATACCTTGGGTTTATAAAATTTATCCCTTGGGTATAATATTATTCCCTTAGGTTTATAATCTCTTGGGTTTTTAGTATTAATCCCTTGGGTTTATTATCCAACGTCGCATTATGACAAACATTCTTGTAACATGACAATTTATCTAATACTCATTGTCATAATGTTACATTGCATTGCAATTTATTCAATGTCACCTCTCAAAATTAATAAACCCAAGGGATTGATATGATAAACACAAGGGTTTTAGAATTAATCCCTTGGGTTTATGATATCAATCCGTTGGGTTTATTAATCTACGGGTTCATATTCCTAGGTATAATATTCTTCATAGGGTTTATAATATTACTCCTAGGGTTGAAATGAAACAAGTACTGATGGAGATCTAGTGAAAATTCAAATGCAATGAAGCAATCAAAATAGAAATCCGAATAATCACAAAATTAGAGAGAGCTCTGAGGATCGACTGCCGCTAGTGTTTCTGGCATCTCTGAAATGGCGCAGAACGACCTGATCGAATCATCCACCAAGGACCTGACCTCCTATTGCATACGACAAGGCGGCCAGGGGCACGGGAGCAGAGCACATGGAAACCCCACAGGGGGGAGCGCAGCTGCTCTCCCCTAAAACATCTAACATGCAGCCAAAGACGGAAGCGCCCATCATCTTCGGATTTGTGGATGAGAAAGCGCTAAGGGAAGAGAATGTGCAATCAAATAAGACAGAAGACAATCATGGCAGGAATGACAACACAAAGGATAGACCAAAAATAACCTCAAATACCTATAAACCCATTTTCGCTGAAAGGCCAAGAATAAAACTACCAGGACAGAAGATCGATGAGCATATCCAATACATGAGGGATCACGCCCTTATAGGAAAGTTCATTGGGTTCTGGCCAAGAGAGAAAGCTCTACGGGGCTGGATAGCGGAAAAATGGAAACCCAAGGGACATGTGACTTTGCGACTGGGCCCAAAAGGGTTCTTCACAGCCATCTTCCTTTGCTTGGAGGACAAGTACAGAATCATGGATGAAGGTCCTTATTTCTTTAACTCAGCAGGATTATATCTAAGAGACTGGGTAGCCAGATTCAACCTGGACAAAGAAGACTTGACTTGGGCCCCGGTTTGGATACGAATGTACTCACTCCCAGAGGAATATTGGGAGGAAAGTCTGCTTAAAGACATAGGAAATGGTTTGGGTAAATACATAAAGGCAACAGAAGAAACGAAGCTTCAACGATACACCTCATACGCCCGCATCTGTATCTTCATGCGCCTAGACCAAGCCTTGCCGAATTCGGTAAGTATCGCTCACTATGATCATGAATGGATTCAGCCCTTAGACTATGAACATGTACCTTTCCGGTGCCAGAAATGTCATGCTCATGGACATTTGTTCCGAGATTTCCCATTAAATTCCATGAATAGCAATACAGATCCCCCTATCCCTCCCACCCAAGATGGCTTCACCAAATCTCCAAGCCGAAAACGCTCGCACAAAAATCCCTCGGCCAGGAAAAAGCCCATGCCTAACTCTGTTGGAACCCCCTCAACCAGTAATAGCTTTGAAATATTAGCCCAAGCCTCTGAGGATCCAGATCCAAACCATAAGATCACCCCGCCTCTCAACGATGTTTCTCCCCACCCTCCTCCCTCGGACCATCCCCCTGAGTCCCAACCTCTCAAGGATGTTGAAGCTGACCCCACCTTTAGCCAAAAAGAGCTAAAAGAGAAAACAAATGATATGGAAGTGGACGGAATAACAGATCAATCTCAGAGCATAGATCCCTCCATAGCTGGAGGTAGTCAGGTGCAACAAATGGATGAGGAACCAAAAAGTATAGATATGGAAGGACTAGATATCTTCCAACTAGAAATGGCTTGTAAAAAAAGGGACTATGAAAAAATCACAGAACTCCAGCTAAGCAAGCTGGAAGTGGTAATTTCAAAAGCATACCAGAAAAGAAAACTTGGCATCCAGCCAGGAAGCCATTGGGATGGTGGTCTCAGAACAAAAGATTTCAAAAAAAGAGGACGGAAAACGGAGCTCCAGCGAACTATAGAAGTTGGAAAAATCCTGGTAGATTCGGGCAGGTATGCAAAGCTGACGAAGTACTACAAACCATCCGCAAATGTTGAATAATGAAGCTCATCTCAAGGAACTTAAGAGGGCTAAATGGCCCAGGAAAACTCAGAATCCTAAAAAACATGATAAAGATGGAAAAGCCACAAATTTGTTTCTTGCAAGAAACTAAATGTAACAATGCTACTTTAGAGAGCATCCTTTCTAAAGCTTGGACAAGCTATCAAACAGTCGCGGTGGATGCCTCAGGAGCCTCGGGAGGGCTCGCCATTGCTTGGGACACGAAAGTGCTATCCCTCTCAAACTTTCATGCCTCTCACCACTTCATACAAGCCAACTTTCATCTTCTAGGTACCAATATGCATGGGCTCCTCTCCAATGTCTATTTCCCATAGGACGCAAGGAAAAAGGCAGATCTACTCAACACTATAGAAGCCTTGAACAGCCATAGAACACACCCTCTATGGATCACTAGAGGAGACTTCAACATGATCACTAAGCTGGAGGAAAAGCTAGGTGGAAGAAACAGGTTGGGCCAGGAAACTAATAACTTCAAAGACTTCATCAACAATGCCTCTCTCATTGACATGCAATTTTGCAATGGCAAATATACCTGGAGTAACAGAAGAGCAGGAAAACACCAAATAGCCTCTAAACTTGATAGATTCCTTGTCTTCGACAACTGGATCCAAATAGAAGGGGATATTATAGCGGCAATCCTTCCCCATTCAGGATTGGATCATTGGCCGATCTCCCTTCAGTGGCAACATCCAAGCTATGTCACAGGGCGACCTTTTCGCTTTGAAGGATTTTGGCTCACCCACCCAGATTTCAAGGACTTTGTCCAATCCACATGGAAAGCATTTATACTGCCAGAAGGATCCAAAATGTATCAATTCCAACAGAAATTAAAAAATCTCAAGTATCACTTAAAGCATTGGAATGTGGAGATCTTTGGAAACATCTTAAAAGAACAAGAGAACTTAATGAGAAACTTGGCCAACCTTCATCAAAGAATAATCACAGAAGGTCACACGGAAGAGACAATGGCGGAAGAGAAAAGCATTCTCAAACAGTTGGAAGAAAGAAGGAAGCAGGAAGAGATACTATGGAAGCAGAAATCTAGAATCAGATGGCTAAAAGAGGGAGAGCGGAATACCAAGTTCTTTCACAGAACAACAGTGAAACGCAGAATACACAACAACATTACTTTCCTCCAAAAGCAAGATGGGACACGAATTGAACAGCATGAGGAAATTGAGAAGGAATTTTTTATTCATTTAAAGGAGGTGCACCGAGAGCTGAACGCGGACAAGGGACCAGCCATAGAAAGAATTTTCCAACATGTGCCAAAACTCATAATTGAGGAGCACAATGAAATAATTCTAAGACCTATCCTAACTCAGGAGGTGGATACTGCTATGTCTCAACTCAAAGAAGGCAAAGCTCCAGGACCAGATAGCTTCACCACAACTTATTTTCATTCTTTATGGGATTTGATCAAAATCGAGGTCTGGGAGGTAGTGGAGAAATCAAGAGCTCTTCACTGGATACTACCGTCTCTTAACTCCACTTTCTTGGCATTAATCCCAAAAGAAGAGGAGCCCACTACGCCTGATAAGTTTCGACCGATTTCTCTATGCAATGTCATTTATAAGGTGATTTCCAAGGTAATAGCCAACATGATGAAACCTCTTCTACCTCTGATTATCTCTCCTGAACAGTCGGGGTATGTTGAAGGAAGATAGATTTTGGATGGCATAATCCTCACGCATGAGATCATCCACTCTCTCAAGCAACCAAGGCAGCCAAGTATGATTCTAAAGTTGGATCTTTCTAAGGCTTTCGATAAACTCAGCTGGGCCTATATACAAAAACTGCTTAATGCTTTCGGCTTTTCTCACATGTGGGTTCGATGGATTAAGAGTATTTTATCTTCCTCCTTTTTCTCTATTCTTGTTAATGGCTACCCGTCCCAGCCCTTCAGGCCCTCTCGGGGAATCAGGCAGGGCGATCCCCTCTCCCCCTTTCTCTTCATCCTGATGGCTGAAGGCCTAGGCCGTCTCATCAAGCAATCCCATCTTTCTCATCAACTCAAAGGCCTTTCCATTCACAACTCCCCAGCAATAACTCACCAGCAGTTTGTTGATGACAACATGCTCTTCAACTATCCCTCATTACAGGAAGCATCCTGATTCAAATCCCTACTCAATGACTTCTCTGAGGCCTCAGGCACAAGTATCAACAAGTCCAAATTGCAAATATTCTTCTTTCATACCCAGCCGGTGGTCAAGCTTGTTGTTGCTAAAATCTTGGGCTTTCCCATTGCTACCCTTCCTTCCAACTACCTTGGCACCCCCCTTATAGCTTCAGCCATTAAGCATTCATCCTGGCAAAGGCTCCTGGAAAAGCTTGAAATGCGTCTCAACCTCTGGACGTATAGATCCCTGAACATGGGCAGTTGAGTGGTGCTTATAAAAGCAGTACTACAGGAAATGCCACTTTATCTGTTCTCAATCTTGGCTGCCCCCAAATGGGTCCTAAAAAGACTAAGAGACTTACAAAGAGGTTTCCTCTGGGGGAACACATCTACCAATCGTAAATGGGCACTCGTAAAATGGACTACTATTTGCACCACCAAGGAAAAAGGAGGTATTGGACTGAGAGACCCCAATCACAACAATGCAATCATGAGTGCTAAAATATGGTGGCAATGGCTCTCATCACTTGAAAAACCGTGGGCTGCCATCTGGACTACTAAGTATGCCAACCATTGGCCACACGAGGAACTCATAATATACACTCCTAGCATCCATGGTTCTTTGATATGGAACGCAGCCAGACAACACTTCCAGTTGATTCAGCATCACAGTTTTTGGGAAGTTAGAAATGGTCGAATTGCAAGATTCTGGATGGACGCCTGGAACCAAATGCCAAAGCTTAATGGACTCCTACATATCCCTCCCAACTTCATCGAAGTGGCCCAACAATAGAATAAGATATGGGAGTATTGGGATCAGGAACAAGAGCAAGGATTCCGACAGTGGAAACAAGGTATCCAGCTTACCAAAAACGAGGCATATCCATTCATAGCCAAATTGGAAAAAGAGCTAAGCCGAAGAAGCATCAGATACTCAGAGGACAGAGACATTCTGCGATGGGGCTTGTTACACTGAAATTTGTCACCATGACTATCTGCAGTTAATATGGCTCCATCAATAGTCATATTATCCTCCTTGTCAAGCCTAATACCTCTGCTCTTCATGTCAAGCTTCAAAAAAGAGAGAAAGTCACTAAAAACATGTTTATCTCTGGGTACGCAGGTTCTCTCTACCTTGCCTGCGTGTACGCATCCCAAACTCATTGTACCTGCGTACTTGTACGCTCTGTAAGCCAAAGGATGGGTGCGTACCCCTGTAAAGGTCAAAAGGCGCGAGTTTCATCTTAAAAAAGTTACTTGTGGTCACTTCTAGAGCCT
>APFE030943879.1:0-10136 GCA_000404065.3 Pinus taeda
AGCAAAACGCAGTTTTGACTAGGTTTGACTTTTTTGAGTGGATTTTGATCCTCCTTGATGTAAATGATGTAATTTTATTATACTTTGACACTTATTTATCTCTTCTAGAAGATTCATTCATGAAAAAAGGCAAAAATTAAATGAATGAATTGGTTTCCTAGCTTATAGAGGCAAGTTGTTTTGACTGCCTAGATTTTAGTTATCAGTTTGGAATTGGTTGAAACAGCTCGTAGGATAGTGAGCTCGACCCCTAAAGGCAAGGAAAGATGTTAGCTTGCCTATATTATGTACTTTCTTAGTCATTTTCATGGTTGGACTCTTGAGGGAGAAAGCTTCTATTGTATTACTTATTGTATCTCTGCATTTTTGGCAAAGGAAGAAAGACTAGGGTTTTGCAGTCCTTTTTGGGATTCTTGTGGTTACATGTATTGATGGTGTGTTTCTATTTGTACTTGTAAGTTTGTTATGCGAATCATCTTCTTAATTTTTCTTCTGCAAACTAGGAAAATGAAGTGTTAAGGTAGAATTCATGGTTGTTATGCTCTGCCTTTAAGTTTGCTTAATATCAATGTTTTCAACTGTTTAAGGAGAATTCAAGGTGATTGCTTGCTCTCCTTAGCTCCTCACCAGTCATTCTCATCCATCCAAATTTTTCAAAGGCATCAATACAGTCTCTTACCTCGCCCCAAAGAACCCCCTGAGAAAACTGTGTCCAATCCCCGCACCCAAAATTGCCTTTCCCCAATTTTCCACCAAAACCCTAAAAATCCCAAATCAAACCTTTTTTATCAATTTACTAGCCTAAAATCAGTGTTCTTTATTGGTTATCTCTGCCCGTTCAAGATCTATGCCGAGATAGACTGGAGAGAGCCCTCTCCTGCCCCGTAGGGCTAGCTACGAGGCTAAGTGGTTTGATGTTGCCTTGGAGTTTACCTTTTTCAGCCTGAGGTGAAATTTCAAGCGCTAACAGGATCCACATATAAACTTCACCTATCGAACATGGAGGTTCTTGTTGAGTAGGAAAATTGGATATCATACACCACACACACCCATGGTATATTTATTCAGTACGTTCAAACAGTTGATCTTTGTTGGCATATGAAGTTCCCCCTTAGCAGAATTCTCTTGGACTGACATGAGCATCCGGCATACATCCTCCATTCTCTGGAGAATTTTCATTGGGACATGAAGGAGCTAGATCAATGAATGGACCACATAGAGAAGCATCTCATAACACCTCCCTCAATGGGGGGGACTGTCGGACATAACAAATATTCCATCTAAGTCGATACCATGGACTCTAATCCTTCTACTTGGTAGTACAACATGGTCTTGTTAACTTGGTCTTTTGTTCCTACTATTTATGTTCGACCAGTTAGGCCCGCTACTTCGTATTGTATGTTAAATTTGGATCAACCCATCACTCATTTATCTTGTACCTTTCTACCGAGAGTTAATTTTTTACTTTGGTTACAGTTCCCTTGTGAGAGACTGGCCTAGACTTTTACTACTATTTTGTAACTCCCAATTTTGTAAAACATATTATTTATATATATATATATAATATAATATTAATTAATATATATTATTATATAATTATATATTATAATATATATATATATATAATTATATATGTAATTTTTAATAATTAAAATAATTTAAAATAAATTTAAAATTAATAAATTTTATGATTTTTTAATTTTAACAATATAACACCCCTATGTTGTTTGTGTACTTTGCTTGTGTACTGATTTGTTATTTTAAGACTTGGATTATTTTTAGGTTGGTCGCTAAGGAAGCCATGTTGAATTTGTGAACAATGTGATCGAATAGAAAGTAATGTAATGTGATTAATATATTATTATTATTAAATGGAATTGTTGGAAAATTACTCAAGAGAAGAGCACTAGAGTCAAAATATTTCTTACTAGTGTAAATAGTTGTGGATGAATAAATTCAAGTTGTTCCTTCCCTAAAAATATCCTAAAATTCACAGGAGAAATCATTTGGAAAATAGTAGACTTACTATGATGGGAGAAAAATATCATAATAAATCACTTATTAGATGAAATTACTAAGTTGTGGAGTGGAACAAAACGTTGTGGGAGAAAAGGGCAGGTTTTAAAGAAAAAGGAAAAGTACCTATTTTGAAAAGAAAGAAAAAAGAAAAAAAAAAGGCCTAGGCAGTTGGGTTGGCAAACCCAAAAGGCAGGACACTACCAAAATTCTGGTGGGAAGCAAAAACTTATCAAATCTACCAACTAGGAATCAAGGAGGTTGTTGATTCCTATGGCAAGGAAACTGAGCTCAGGGGAGAACTGGAGGATACAGTTCGTGGACGAGAGGTTAAGTGCCTAATTCTTGAGTAATTTTTCCCAACAACAACTCTGGTTAGGATTGTGGTATTCTATTTTTTTGTGTCACATGCAAATTGAATTTATGATGATTAAATTAATTCATTAAATTGTACTTATTTTTGGTAATAAGATTGTTTAATGGTTACATAGGGAATTGATTTGATGGTGTATGGGTTATGTATTAAGATCAAATATGAAGCTAAGTGCACAAGTATGCATGATTAATTTAGGAGGATGAATAGTTTCGTAAGGATTTTTGATGAGGAACAAGTTTGATTGTGATAATGTAACCTGTGTACGATTCAGGATTCACATTTATCATAAAAATGTAGTTATTTTTTTCTTCTTTAATGTACAGTGCATTTATGTTATAATTTAGGCTGAACTTTAAATCTGACTTATGGCGATAATAGATGAATAGTTTTCCCTTCATTGTACCTAAAGTGAATCTACTACTTCATCCGAAGGGAAATACTAGTATAGACATGATGAGATCGGGAGGGTAATGAAACCCCTACCTATAAATTCATCTAGGAGAGTAGTTTGATGAAAAAAATAATAAGAAGAAGATAACTTTAAGCCTAATAGACTCTCCTCTTATATTTTCATGTGATAAATTTCGAAGAAAAAAAAGGAAAAAAAAATGGAGTAAAAGTATGGGGAAGCAAGTGAGTAGTTAGAAGAAAACATTCTGACATAAATTCTTGTAAATTAAACTATTAAAGAGGAAACTACGAACTGAAACCGAAATTATGGAGTTATGATTTTACATGCATAGCACTAGAATTTATAATAGAGAATAAATGTCTTTGGCTACAATATAGTTGAAACTACAGTGTTAAATTTTAACGAAAATTAAGTATAATAAAAAAATTAAGCTCGAAAACTATCATCCATGTGATATGAGCTTAAAAGAACAAAAAGACAAAATAGAGTATACCCATATCACTAGAATAAAATTCTACAAAGCACTTTGTAAGGATCAGAGATCATGAACAGAGAAAATGACTTGGGTCTTTTCGGTCATCTCTTGATCCAAATAATCAAACTACAACTAATATACCAAACCTCAACAATTTAATCTATGATGATGCTAGGAAGGTAGACAACAAGGAATATATCATTTTTCTCCATATAGGAAAAGATAATATAAACAACAACCAAGAAGTGGCACCATAGTTCTCTAATAATGGCAATACTTATTGGCTGAATAGGTGCGCAAAGGCATGGTTTGTGTTTACCCCAAGCTTCATCTGGACAAATTAATCCAAAAAAAAATATGTAACCCTCCCACATCGAGGAAACGAAAAAAATAGATCGCGACATGGCTATAGCCAATCCAATTGTGGAGAATACAATTCCATACCAGTACATAAAAATAAATACAATAAATTCCAAAATGATGCCCTTTGTTTCTTTAACTGTATATGCCTAGGGCAGTAAAGTAAAAGAAATTAAGTCAATTAGCCACTGACCTAGCAGAATCCCTTATATAAATTATGGAATCCTGAAAGAACTCAAACACAAGAACACCCATTAGTTATGGCTACCACATCAAAATTTTCAAGAACAGAAGTAAATGAAGTACATTAAGTATTAAACAAAACAAAATGTAAGAATTCTAGAAGGGTTTACATTCCATTAAATCATTCATCACATACAGTACTAACAATGTAAAATTCATAATGGGTTCTGGTATCAACCCACAACATTATACATATAAGGTAATCCTATCAAGTTCACCCAGAAAGCATGCACGTCACTAGGGTGATAAACTATCCTAGAGTTATTGTGCCTAGCAATAACACTGAAGCTAGTAGATTGAATATGGACTTTAGACCTCGAGCAATCATCTCGCCAAATTTAGTAAGAGGAACCCTGGAGGAATAAGGTGAAACCGACCTGTAGGGACGTTATACAGAAATTAGCACTAGAAATTGCTTCAACAATTAGGAATTTTGATTGACACAGTAGAAACATACCTATGGCTGAGCATTTTGACCAGAGGAGTGGGTCCTTGAATAAAAAAATATAAAAGGAAAAACCTTACCAAATAACAAACTAAAAATTATACATGTAATTGGGAGAGCCATGGGGCTCGTCCCTGAGAAAATTAACACAACGTAGTTAGTTTATAGAGAAATAGCATAGTACACAACTCCATAAAGTAAATAGTAACAGCATAAGGAAATGAAAAATACCAACTAAATTATACAACGGTTTTACAAAATCCTAGAAACTCAATACGCATAGAAACTAAGGGACGAGCCAGCTATGGCCACATAACATTGCAAAAAAGAATGGGAATGGTGAAATTCTTTGATAATTTACATGTAGAAACCTCCATAGGATGATTAACTAGACCCTGCATAGAAAGGAAGAATGGTGCAAAAATGCTTGAACCTATGGAGGTGAAACACTCAATATTCAGGGGTGGTGTAGCTACAAAAAATAGTTTAAGAACCAAAAATCCCATAACTCTAAATAGAAACCATATACATGTTAATAAACACCACACTAGTAATGCTCAAAGCAACAGAGATTGGTTCCTCCAGAGTTGAATGCTTAGAGGTATAATATACCCAAAATTTCCTTAACCTAGAGAACAAAACCCTTAACACAGAGGAAATGAAAAAAAAAAATTATCAAATTATGGAAGCATGAGTTATCTAAGAGCATTGAGCTTCTACAAAGAGAGAGACAATGGAAAAAAAAACTTGAATTTAAACCCTTGCCCTGCAATGGCATTGACAGATAATTTGGAAGTGGAGAGAATATAATTTTTCCATGAACTAGGAATGAACATACAGTTATTGGTATACCAGAAAGAAACAGGTCAGTGTCTACAGGCATGACACCAACTCTTGAAATAGTAAAAATAACCAAGGCAAGTGGGAAGGACTCAAAACCCAGGTTAGGGTGGGAGAGAGCCATCACCACTGTTAGATCATGGAAGACAAATCCCTGTCATCCATGCAACCCTAGTATAGGTGATAACATGGATATCACATGGTTCCTATGAATGTGGTAGAAACCCATTGGAACACAAAAACTCAAGGAACGGTATACAAAATCCTTAGCGCCAACATGTATCCCACCAAGGAGGGGCCAAGTACAAATTATTAGCGAATGCACCAAGGTGGGACACAAATGGGTCGCACCTCTAGAATCTTCATAGGTTTAGTAACAAAAAAATGCATAATAGTGTATAATAACCAAACGATACAAGAGTTTATAACGATCAATACATAGTTTATGAACCTTGGAATGGTAACGTGCCCTATCAATCCACACAAAATTTTAGGTGGGTTACAATAATGAAATAGATAATGGAGATTACATGAATCACCTTAAGAAGGAGCCTTGGAAATCAATGTGTAACTAAGCACCTATACAAAGATGAAAATTTGACCAGCCATAAGAACATGGAGTAACTTAAAAGTTATACATGCATCGAATGTGAACCTATTAAAATTGTTATATGGGGGTGATTATGGTCATGTGATTATTTTTAACCATTAAAAAGGAAAAAGGAAAAATTGTGAAATGTGGGTATGTGACATATGGCATTAGAGCACCAGTCTCAACATTAGGCTTCTCAGGAACCGCCCCACTAAAATGTAGTCTTGTGTAGAATTCATAATTTAGTCTAAGAATTGGTATGATAATACTGGTTTGTATTGATTATGAGGGACTCAAGTGAAGCAGGGTTATAACACAAAATGGTTTACTATACTAACCCACCAATAGTATAAGGACAAGGAATCTACGTGGAGTTGGGGTGAGGAAGTACCCCACCAACAAATCAGTGTGTGTATATTATTAGAAGTATACAAAAAGAGTTGGCTCACCTCAAAACCAGCAATGATTTTTTGTTGAAAGCAAGAGAAGAACAAGAAAGAATGATCTGAGAATTAATTGAAAAGTCTAGTTATAAAGTAATATAATAAAAAAAGTACTGAAAAGGAAAAATGTTGACACAAAATCTGAAAACTATGAAAGTGGGGGTGATTCAAACAGGACTTATCCAAAAACACAGGAAAGGAAGAAGAAAAAAAGTTGCAAGGGGAATTTAGAAAAATAATACCCCCCTAGCTTTGACGGTGAGAAGGAGGATGCAAAATCATGGCTCCTTAATATGAAAAAGTACTTTCAAGTATACGAGTATGCGAGTAATCTGAAGGCCATACTGGCCATTTATCAGTTACAAGGAAAGCCACTCTCTAGTGAGAGGAGGTCAAAAGTGTGCATTCCTTGGAAGAAAAACCAATTTCCTAGGAGGAATTCCATAAGCAATTTACGTCCAAATACTTAAATGAATGTTACTATGATGATCGAGCCAAGGAATTTCATGAATTAATATTGGGATAGTTAACTATGGACGAGTTTGTGTCTAAATTCACAAATTTTTTTAGGTATGTTCCCTATATGAGGGAAGAAAAAGCCAAGGTGCAGATATTTTTAAATTTCCTACTGTTATCACTCAGGTTGTTCCCTGCTTCCTATAGGGAATACGGCCGAGGTAACCACTAACCAGTATTTTAGCTACAGGTCCTAGCCTACCTGCAACCAGAGAGGGCTCTCTCTTTATAATTTAGCATTGTTTTTGGGGTAATTTTAGGCTAGTTATGGTGCACTGATTTTGTTTTAAATTTGGTTGGATGATGAATTCAAATAGAGCTGGTGTACAGATTACAGAACAGTCTGAACGATTGGGCAATGGAGTTCATGATGGTGTACTGCTGAAGCATTTCTTTGAGGAAATGGTATTGCTACAAAGCCAGATAGGCATTTATGGAACAATTCTTCAAATTTGGGAGATGAAAGCATGAAATCAGGGAGTGAAGGTAGTCAAGAATCTTCCACTATGTTGATTGAGGGAGAATGTGAGAATATTATTTAAGAGCAGTTAAGAATTCCTAAACAGTATTCAAAATGAGAGAATCAGTTTAAACATGAGCAATTAAGAATTCATATTCATGACTAATTCTGAAGAAAACATATTTAGAAACAGAGATTGAGCAGAGAGTGTATTTAAACAAGTCCTAAGCTATTCTTTTTCCCTGTTGCTAAGATCATGAAACACATGTGAAATTTTGCGTACACAGAAAAACAAAACATAGTTTAGAGTAACTTATTGTTCCATTAAACGACACAGGAATTCTGTTGCATAACACAGTTCTTCATTTCCACCTTCAGACAGTACAGAGACCAGGAACTTCACCAGCAATTTATATTAGAAAAGTCTGAGATATGCAGTGCAGCTCTTCAGAGAGAAATTCACCAAAAACAACCCCCAATAGGTTCTATGGGGGGGTATATATACAAAAATAGGAGATAAAATATCTAGATGATGAGTCATTGTGTAATAAATTACATCACCAACTCTGTCAAAGAAGTAAATGAAAGAAATAACTACAGCAGTTAATATTGGTGTGCTAGCTGTCTTTTGTCAAAAAAGCTTTGACTTTTTGGATCAACAAAGTCGGTTGTAGCTACGTCTTTAATATGCATTTGCTAGGCATGCTGTCTTAGTGCTTTGCTGAGTCACTGTCTTGATGCTTTCTGCAGTGCCTGCATGTTCGATTTTTCTGCTGCCCTGTACTCTAATTGAAATATGAGGCTTACAAAAGCAGAAATAGACCAAAATCACCTGGGCAATATTTCCAGCATTGATTGCCACCAATCAGCTGGAGGTATCTGATGTCTTCTTATCTTTATGAGTGTTTCATCAGCTTCGATATATCTATAGAAATTTGGGGGAACTTCAAACAGATGATTAGTCTCATGTTCAATAAAAAATAGATTCTCCAATTTATCATAGAGAGATTGCCCAGAGGGAGGTCCTGCTTCTTTTGTGGAGCTTGTAGATGTTGTAATCTGATTTGCAACATAATTGTTGATTCTGGTGGTATATTATTCACAGGACAATAGTTTTCCAGCACCAGTCACTAGGCTGGGAAATCCTCTGCTTTGCAATGTTGTTATTTTTGTTCTGAAGTCATTTATTTCTGCCTGCATCTCCTGACATTTCCTTTCCAGAGTCTGTACGAAATTTCTCATGGTCAGCACCTTCTTTGCTGTCAGGATAGTATCTGTTCGACTATTAATATCCAATGCTTCCAATCCTTCCTTAGTGTGAGTGTTCAGGAAATGGATCATCTTGTTGGCCCGCTCAGGCATAATCCCTAATGCTGCTCTGGCCTTGTGAATTTCAAATTGAGCCATGCCTATTAATTCAATGTGTTCATGTATAGCCTGAATTGATCGCCATTGGTCACTGATTGATTGGCCAATTTTGGACCACAAAATCTTTTTAATCTCAGTAAGAGTTTTGTCTAGAGACAGTTCTTTTTCTAAAGTTTTTACTCTGGTCTCTAAGGATTTTATTTCCCTTTGCTTCTCGGCCAATGTCATTTTGGACTTGTCATAGCTGGCTTTTAGCTTGGCCAGCCTTTCTTTGGCCTCTTTTACTTCTGTCACCTGAATTTCTAGCTCCTTGACAGCTTTCATTAGGTCCTCCATACTCATGCTAGATTCTGGTGTTGTTGTTGTTGTTGTTGTTGTAGCATCTGTAGTTGATGTAGCCGTTGTGGGTGCTGGAATGGCAGGAGGGGTTGCTACTGTTTGTGTAGGAGGAGCAGGGCCAAGAGTTGTAGATGTTTGAGGTGGCTGGGAGGTTGACTCTCCCTGTTTACCATGCAAGGCTTTCTCCAATTATCCCTCCATCTGTAGTATTCTTTGATTCATCTTTATAAGCAAATCCATGGTGTCATCAACCTCTTTTTCCTATAAAAGTTCTGCAGTTTGAGGGTGAATAGTTGCAGGCAGCTTTGCCTGCTTTCTCAGTGCAGCAATATCATCTTCTTTCTTCTTTATAAGGGACTTGATACCCTTTGGATCCTTAGGATTATGTCCTAGATCAACAATAATGTCCTCCAAAGTTTTTATTCGGTTATCCTTGGCAGTGGAAGACATCCTTTCCAAATCCAATTGAGTATTTGTATTTTTCAATGATTCCTTTAATTGATGTGCCAGCATGGCCTTATCTGCAAGCGTAGCATAGACCATTTCCCCTGTTTGCTTATGCAGCTCTATTTGAACCATTGGATGTATGTCCTTAGAGAGGACTTCCATGTTTGTCTTTATGTAATCTGCAGATGATTTGGGTTGTGGAACTTTAGGCTTAAAATGAGTTAAAATCATCTTGTCCTCCTTGATATCATAAGCTGCCATCAATCTTTGTTGTTTGGAGGGTGTTACTTTCAAGAATTGATCAAAGAGTTGTATTCTCAATAGTTCATTCTGTGCCTTTATTTCCATGAAAGTTCCTTTAATACCGGATGGTTGTTTGCCTTGCTGCCTAGAAGAAGACACCTCTGTACTATGTTGCATACCTTGTTCCTGCTGGAATGAGCTGGTAGCAGTCTGCTGGCTGGACTCTCTCTCTCTGTTCTGGCTCTCTACAATTTCTTCACTGATTTCTTCTCCAGTCTGAGGATCAATTCTTTGCCTCTTGGCTTCTGGTTGTTGTGCTGACCCACTTGGAGGTGTGGGCTCCTCTCTATCCTGTTTTTTACCTCTTTCCTCATTAAGAGGAGTTTGTAGGACTGGAATTTGTGATGTTTCAGTCTATTGTGGAGGGGCTTGCCCTTGACTCTGATCTTTGGAAGTGGTGGGTTGTTCTATCTCTATTTCCTGCTGTGCATCCATCACTTCTTTTCCCTTTGTTGTAGTTGTTGTTGTTGTAGATATTTGTTGGGCAGTCTGTGCAGCTGC
>APFE030943888.1:0-11559 GCA_000404065.3 Pinus taeda
AGCCAAGTTTTAATATCTCTACTTACAACTTGTATACTCATATCTCCACCTAAAACACCTTATTTTCTTATGTCTCTTCCTCCCATATACTCGTGTGGGTTTAATACAATTCATCCTATCATTGTCTCTTTCCTTTGACAATTTGGTCATACTCCTTAATGGGAATCACTTCCTCCTCATATAAGGCCAACAATCAGTTCCAGATATATATTTTTTTTCTTTTACCCACTCATCTGTGTTAACCAGCTGAATGTTCTTATCCCCCACTATGTTCTACTCAACTTGAATGGTGACTCGAACCAAAAAAGTGATGTGGTTTCTTCTTTTGGACAACTACATCATGTGTTTATTTCCGAGACATCTAAGTTGTCTCTTTATTTTCACTGTGAGGTTCCCCTTTAATTAGGGAACCTATTACCTAGGAAAGGAAATCAAGATTTCTAAATAACCTCATCTCCTTAGGTTATTCCTTTAATGTTTTAATAATAACTTGAAGCTTTATATTTTCATCTCTAATATCTTATTCATTCTCAAAAGAGATGCATATAATGGAAAAGAACACAATGTACTTCATTTCTTAAGCTTCCTATGTTTGGTGTGGTAAAAATACGTTCTTTAGGAATAACAACTTCTTTCTCATCTTCCTCGTCTGAATAGAATTCAAATATAATAGCAAGGCCTTTCCCCAAATCTTCTCTTACTAGTTCTAGGGCTGCGAGAATACTTTATATTCTCAGCTCCTCATCAATTGTAGGGTTAGAAAAAATTTTGTTATCCCAAATATGACATGTTCGTTTTTGTGTGTTAGTAGTGGATTTTTATTTTGACGTATCTATTGGTTCCCTTGGAGAAGTAGAGGTGTCTCCCTATGTTGCAACTCCTACACCTTCCACTCCTACTAGTTATTTTTTTGCAGTAAGGGTTTCTTGTTATACATGCTGAGTTGCAAGTAGAAGGGTGTACTTCATTCTCTTTTTGTTGGGGATTGGAACATATGCTAGCCTCCTTTCCATTATCATTATTCTCTTAGTATGGTAATTTCCACATATAATCACATCAATATCCTTGTCCTTTTATGGAGTCATAGTGCTGCCCCATGGGGTTTTTTCTTTGATATGTATAGGTTAGGATACAATGGACATGGGAATTGTAGTAATGTACTCCCTAGTTGTAGTTATAGGACTAGAAGTAGTTGTGGCTTTCGGAGTTGTAGATTCTACAATTTCAACATGGACTCTAATAATCTCTTCCCGTCTTCTTCATTCTTGGTTGAAGGATCATAATTCCACCTGTAATTTTATAAGTTCATGGTTTGAAACAAAATCCCTAAATCATCCCAATTTTTGTACTTGTGATGCCATGGTATGTGTATTCTTAAGTATAATATATGTCATGTTCATAAGTCTTTCATGCCTTAGATGGTCCATCAACTTAAGATGTTGTAGGTACAAAATTTCATAGTTGACCTCATATGTAATATAACTCTTTATGACGATGGATACATCCCCCCATGGGTGTGGTAGTGACCTCCTATCAAACCCTATTCTCTTCTTGACCAATGCTTCCCCAAGCTCTAGAATTTGTTCCATCATTCTAGTTTTAAAATTCTATTGTAGTACCATATTTTTCCTATCTATGGTATCACTATTATCTAAGAAAAAATTTCTTCAATTACTTCAACAATTGTGCTTACTGTAACTGACCTATATTCTATGAAATTAAAAGAAAAATCGAGGGCCACTTCATCATTACATCCCTTTAAACTTTTGACATATTCAATCCAGCCGCTTTTTTGAAATATTGTCCAGATGTGAACATAAACCTACAAAAATAGGGCTTATATGGGTTCTTTGTAGATGAGTGAGCCTCCCATCATTTCCTTTGTTCTTAGAATTCAAGTTAACACTAGTGCAAATTGAATGAATGATTCAATGATGGTAATTTCCAATTATGGAAAAGGGATTTCATGATGAAGGAATATGTCATTCGCGGTGTTGGTAGTAATGATGTGGGATATTTAAATCAAGTGGTTAATTTGAATTATGCAAATCAGTGCTATCCATTATGAAAATGTTTGGGAAAATGTATCTTTATAGACTTATAGTACGTGGATTTTCCTTGTACCTTAGTTGCACTAGCTTCTCGACCCTATTAGCAACTCATATTCAATTTCCTATTAGATTTGTAGCGTAAGAACATATTTCAAGTAGGATGCTAGAGTTGCAATAGTGTGATGTAGTTCCAGTAACAATGTTGGCTGGAGTTGTGATAAGAAACTTTGATCAGAATTGCAATATCGATATCATCCAACAATTATGTCACAATAAGAATAATAGGAGTTGTTGTATGAGAGTTGTAACAAAGGATTTTTAGAATTGTAGCACTAGCATCCTATCACTAAGTTGCAACAATAATGGTGAGTAAAGTTAAAAAATTGAGAGTTTGATAATGGAATTGCGTAAAAAATGGTCCAACGATAGAGTGCAACAATATAGTTTAGAGTTGCAACAACATATTTCAAATTTGCAGCAACTAGACTATGTAATGGAGTTACAACATTCGAGTTGCATAAATAGATTTGCAACAACATAATCACAAAAAAGATAGCACCCTATCCTACAAATCCTAGAAGTCACTTTATTGGTCGAAAAAAATAAAATCATATGTTTATAAGTAGAAGGATCCTGGCATAACCATCATGATACTGTGAAGCACGCTTCTGATTTTGTTTTTTTTTGTCATTTAATTTCTTCTTTGTTCTTCTTGAAATTCAACAACATAAGGAGATATTTCTCTATGAGTCTTGCCCATGACTCACCATAAACATGTGTGTGGAAGTGAAAAAAATGAAAAGAGATCAACAAAATCCCTTAACATCCATTACATTCATACATATAATATTAAAGAGATGGTTCAAAGAGATACACCTAAACCCTCGTAGGTTAGTGATGAGTGTTAAATATGTCATCGTATGCATAGAACCTAATTTTGCATGAGAATCCTACTCCTAGGAACCTCAATCCAATAAATGTACACACAAGCATAACTAAGAAAATAAAAATTTCCTGCCACAGAGGACATATGTGCATGATCAAAACAAAACCATACACATGATACACCTGACATGTAAAGAAAGGGAATCATAAAATTTAATTAATAATCAAAATATCATGCATAGATAATATATGTTTAGGCATATGATGAACCTCTCCTTTAGCCTAACAGCATGATTTCATATTCTTAGAAGGATGGCTTCTCAAAAGAATAGAATTCGCGTGTTATAGTATGGATACTAAATCTCTAGATATAGATCTAATTAGATCTAAAAATGGATCTAGCAGGATCTAATTCCATCTAGCCCCTTTCCTCATGGCAAGGTGGGATTATATAGGTTGATTATATGCTTTTGAGAGAATTTATCTAAACACATATGGGTTTAAGAAGTTGGGAAACTTCTAAAATAGTGGATCACTAGCTAACTCATACATATGTAGGTCAAGTTCATTTCCTTGGGAATGAAAAACTCGAAAACATTTTTCTCAATTATAAGTTATTTATAAAATATCTCAATTATGTAATAATTATTATCTCATAATTATGTATTTATGATAAAATTATTATGAGAAATTACTAAATTATAGAATTTCACCATTTTAGCATGGAATAACTCCCTTGTAAGAATCACATGAGTAAAAGCAAGGGTGAAAGGGGATGCATTTTTTCTAGAAACTAAGGTAAGTTGAACTTGGGTCTCTCTCACTATAATGGAGTTGAAAATAGGGTTATCAAAAATTTCCCCTAATGCATGAGAAATTGATGGAAGAAATGCATTACCAAAATATAGAGCTCAAAAGGGGAGGAAGGATCTAGGATTGTGAAGCTGAATTAGAGGAACTCAAATCCTGAAGTCTCAAAACTATTTATAACATCCCCAATTCAAGTATACTCATGCCTAGTCATAAATATAAATTGAAAATGGCCGCCAAATATAAATTAAAGGTCCATGAAATGAAATGCTAAGACATGGCCATAAACAATACATAGTGGATCCATGTGAGAAATTAGAAATATCTTAGTCACTAGCAAATATAGTGTGGATCTATGTCACATTATACATTAGAACTATTATGGAAACATAGAAAATAAGTTCTCGAGAGTATTCCTCAAAGTACATGTATGATACATGAATACGATGCAGCTTAGGAAGGGTGCCATATAAAGATGAAATGTTTCTATCACAGGGTCTTCTACATAACCCTAATTGTACTAATCTACAACATACAAATAGATGTTTTGATTTTGATCATGGTATAAAATGCTTGATTACTGGTTAATGAGGTGTACCATTAATAGATGCGAGAGGGCTCCCCGATGATGCAAATGAACCCAACGGTATAGCACAATCCACTAGGTCTGCATAAGTGAGATGATGTCAAAATCTTGTGAACTTAATTGATTAGGAGTTAGCGAGGTAAAACCACTCTCAATCACAAGGAAGATTTCCATTTAGCTCTACGTTGTCCAAGTTACTATTAGTTCCTAGAACAAGGTCCTAGATAATGATCTAAAGTTGACAACAGAAGATCCATCAAAGGAGGGCCTTAATATATCACTCGTCAATCAACATGGAAGATAATGAGAGATGATTTGAGATGGATGAAATCATGATGCAATGAAGTACAATTGAGATAGGGATGACTGAAATGGAAAGGTCGACAACGATTGCAAATGGTCGACTTAGCATGAAACTTCTCTTGAAAACATAATGAAATGACACAAAAGTGACTTGGCATCATTGAATAATGAGCACCACATGATATCTTGCAACAACATAAGAGGTACTGAAGCACACTATATAGTGAGTGGAAGAGAAACTAGCTAGATGAGTAGACAAAATCGTATGTATTGTGCAACTCCGAAGCAATCTAAAAGCGAGTTGTGAGAAAATGACTCAAACATGTGTCATGTTAAAGGGTGACACAATTAATACTACCATTTTGACTAATAACTAAAGTGAATTCTATAACACCCATATTGCAGTTACCTTTACAAGACTTTATGTTCACTTGTAATTATTTAAGTTAGAAACACTAGCCATGGGGCCAAGACTAAATTTGAAAATATGAAAGACAAGTGTAAATATTTATGTGCAATAATAAATAAATGTTTTTTTGGGAATATTATTGGAACCAACACATGATTAACTTGGATTCTTTGTTGTAAGAAAAAAATTAAGAGGTTGGATTCCAAGGTAGTGGACAACTCAAGGTGGTATATGTCAGAAATATAACCTCCCTTGATCCCCAAATATTCCACAAGGAATAATGACCACTAAGGAGATAACGTAAATGGAGATAAATGTTATGCTAGGTGGGGAAAGGGACATCATACTGAAAGAGTAATGCAATGTGCGAGGTTGAAAAGGGATACCTGTAAAAATCCTATGTATAAGGAAGAAGAAGACATACATGGATAATGTAGGAATATACTAGAGCCTATGCGGGGAAGGAGGAAAAATACCATCAAATGATTATATGGTTATAAAAGTATAGAAGATCGAGGTTTAGTGGTAATTGTTGTGATTTTATTTTGCTGGCTAGGGGGAACATGTTACTTTTCATTATATTTTCAAGTGTTCATATAACTGAATGAATTACTATAGATGGTTTATTATTAGGATGTTTGGTTTGAGAACATGTTTTTTGTACTAAGTGGTATTTAGGATATAGGTGTTTTCCCAAAAATGAATAGTCAACAATGCATTTAGTGAATAGAGAGAGGGGAATAGTGATTAGCATGTATCAATAGACATAAAGTAATTCTCATGAATACATACGACTTTGGAAATCAATAAATATATATATCTATTTGTGTGTGTGTGTGTTGTTATAGAAAAGATAGGTATGCTTCTTCTTTGTATAAGAGATTGGACATTTTGAAATGAAAAAATAAATGATCAAATTCTAGATATGGTGGTATTTTCTTTGAATAAGTGTTGTTGATTTACTTATTATGAATAATATAGAATTATAGAAATTTTGCAGATGATTTTATTACAAGCTACCATGTATCCATGAGATAATCTAAGCATGTTATGCATACTTGTGGTTAGAATGGAGGGACAACTCCAGTAATAATTTCTAATGCATGTAGTATCACCTGGTTAAGAAAATCTCTATTAGAAGATGGTTACAAAATATATTACACAAGATAGCTTACAATTACCCTTTTTGCACGAAGTGTACCCAGAAGAGTTCTAAGTTTAGACTTCGACTGAATATTGAAGAGAGGAATTAATAAAGGAATTAAGAACTATGGAATAATGATAGTATCTATTAATAAAACAATAAGTACCATACCAACTTAAATGAGTAATTATACATATTATTAGTTGAGGTTCATGTTCAAATAATCCTTAAAGCGAAAGAAATTTTAGATATTTAATGCACACATGTAGAGTGTCATAATCAAAATTACTTTCTTAAATCATATACATTAACTATTCAAAAGTTACGGGTTCATGAACCCTAGTCGCACAAAATGGGTACAAAGTTTTATAAAAATATGAATATGTAGCAACCCTGGTAATAAATCCATGTAATAAAGTTAATAAAGGAAAAACAATAACCATGGTCATGGGGCACATATTCCAAGATGAATGTTGGGAAAAACGTAAGTGATGGGGATCACTTGTGATTAATTAGTGACTTGGCAAAGGCTTTGGAAAGGAAAAGTGTCATTAATTGGCATTTTATTTATGAAAATAATCAAAAATAGGAGAAAAGGAAGGTGAAAAGTCACAAGTTTCACATGAGGAGGAAAATAAAGGAAAATAATGGAAAATTGAATAAAATAGACACCTCGTTAATAAAAGGGATTCTGAGGATCAATTTGTAGTTTGTTTTTGTTTTGTCTTGTTTTGTTTTTTTTTCATTTTTTTGTTTTTGTTTTGTTTTGTTTTTATTTTTTTTAGTTCAATTTTTAACACTTAGAGTTGTCTTAGAGAACTCTTGGAGCAGTGTGGAATACTTAGGATTTGGAGTAATAAGGCAAAGAGAAGGAATGCACAATAGGACATTAGGATTAGTGACTACAACAAGTCTTTCTTGCAGGTACTAGGTTCCATGTATGATTTACTTGCTAGTTTTGGCATGCATGTAGTTTCTTGGTTATGATCTGTCATTGACATGGAGGATTCCCTAGGTTGAAGGTGGATTTGCCTAGCCTTGAATTTCTTGCATAGCCATGGTTTTGTGGGTGTCTTTCCTTTTGCTTTCTAGTTGGTTCTCATGTTTCCTATGGTTGTGGGTTGAGTTACTAGTTCTTCCAAGCCTTGGTTAGACAAACGCTTTTGATGCCATCTAACAAATTGGGTTGAGTTACTAGTCCTTGAATCCTTGGTTAGAAAAGTGCTTGGGAAGCCCTTCATGAGTTTAGTTATTTTTTCTTGAAGGACTGGTTGGAAAAATGCTTTGGAAGCCAAAAAAGAGTTGTGGTTTTAGTTACTAGTCATGGAAGCCCTCATTGGAACAAATGCTCTCATGCCCTTGACAACTTGGGTAGAGACCAACCTGGTGGTGGTTAGTGATTTTTGACTGCGAGGTGGAATCACTGGTTGTCAGATGACGTGGTTTTGCCTATGAAATCCCCAGTTTTTTGCTTAATTTGTTTCATGTGATCCCACATTCATGATTGGAATATGGCATGGGGGTGATTCACTAAAAGAATGATTTGGTTAAGATAATATATGGTCAGGTGGTATGTGGATGTCCCTGACCTAGTTTCATTTTAAATATCTTAATAAGAGCTCCTCTACCTTCTATTTTGTGGGTAAATATACTTGTTCATATGTGGTTTTTATATTTTTCATGTATTTGCTATTTCTATTGAATACATGTTGTTTATGAGTGTGTTATGGTAGTCTTGATGTGTGGCTTGTTAGACATTTGATGGTGTATGGGTGGTTGTGCAAGTGTTGGAATTTATGTGAAACAAGGGTCAGCATTATAAGTGAGTGTTTCCAATGGTAGCTGCATGCTTCTTGTAGAAAATCATCATAGTAGCAAACTTATTGAAGAAGCCATCAAATTATCAGCATGGCAGTTGTGAGTTCAACAATCTTAAGAGTAGATGGGTAGAGAAGTTTTTAGTCTTCATCCAATTAGAAGAAGGAGTCAATGCCTACATCATACCCTCTACATTGGAAACTTATATGAAAAATCTTTCCAACAATATGCATAAGTCCAAAAATGGACCCCTGGATCAAAAGATATGGTTTGTTGAAGTTCAGGTTTGAGAAGCCTTAGCAAGGAAGAAAGATCGACATATCGGAAGTCCAGGAAATCGGTGCATCAGAATATCAATGGTAAGCATAATTGTCTTATAGGCATATCCAATATCAGAACATTGGAGGATTAGTGCAAGAGGCACATCAGATGTTGGAGCCTTAGCACATTAGAACAACCATATGTTAAGGATCAGAATATTGAAAATTCTTAAGTGACGAACATTTAAAAGTTGCAATATTCAATAAGTTTAGATAATCCTGTATGAGCTTCGAGGAATTCCAAAAGACAATTAACAAAGGATTTCGGTGCAAAATCAAAGGTTGACAGACCCTCTTCTCTCTCCTCTAGCATAACACATGACAACATATGACTAGCATTGATAAACCATAATGGCATCTAACATCAGCATGAGGTGGAGGTATGGCAGGAGACATGGTAGGCATATTTAAAGATACTAGGTAGTCTAATGAACCAAAGGCAGGTGAAATGTGTCACCTATAAGGATTTTCCATGTGGAAGTGATGACATCATATAAGAGCTCGTAATCGAAGGATTAAGATATCAGAACTCTATAGTACTTGGAGTTTGGAAAAGTTGTGATTAAGGGGGCTTACGGTATTGGGTAGGCTCTTGAGCATGTAAATGCATAGAGCCAATCATGAAAAGAAATAGGAAAGGAATATTGGCCCCAACAGGAACAAGGTGTCATAGCACCTTAATTGTAATTGACAGTTACAAACAATAGTCCTATAATGATAAATGTAGTAAGGGCTAACCAGAAGGAGCTAAGACACAATTGAAAATTCACAAAAGTTACAATAGAAAGGGGCCTATGATATAGAATTTAGATGATGGTCATGGGCTCGGTCATATGAGACAATAAATGCTAAGGGGCTAGGGATATCGGAACACTGCACCACTGTGAAGATTGAGAAATGGAATTGTTGCAATATGGAATTGCTCCGATAATGTAGTACATAGCTTTAAAGAATGCATGGGTTGGTAGATGCGATATTGAATGAAGGTACAAAGGATTTGATAGTTGAAAAGGGCTAATCCCGTGGGAGATTCTGTAACAAGAATCCAAGGACAACATTGATAGTAGATATGAATTCGAGTGTGTGAAGGAAGTAATCAACTGCTTTGCATGCATGAATGGTTGTGGTAAATTAGAAGAGAATTGTCACATCTATGGACTCCAAAGATATGTGGAATAATAAATAAGCATGGGACTTGTGGAGGAGTGTGCAGATCATTTGAGAATTAATTTCTTAGTACAAGCACTCTGTGCAGTTAAAATATGAAGAACTATGAGGACCATCTCTGTCTTGGGTGTTGTGACAAGAAACTAAAAGAGGACAAAAGAGTGGCAAGTGAAGCCATGCCTAAGTACATATTGGTAGCTACATGATATTGTGTAGAGCATCATGTGTCCAGTGTGCCTCAATGGAGCAAAACCATCACCAATAATGGAAATATGGAGGAGTGAACATATGTGTGAGAGAGCAGTGTTGTGAGAGTGTGCATTGAAGAAGAGAGGCTAAAGAATCTAGGAGGACATAATGTAATACAATGGAAAGAGAAGCGTGAGGATAATGTAAAGCATTTCAAGGGTAGTGTTGAAGAGAAGTCACTGAAGTGCCCTTGATAGTGAAGGAAGAGCATAGAGGAAGTGTTGTTGTGAGGAGCAAGAGGAGATCTGCTACAAGTGAGCACATAAGACATAATGCAGAGGTTGAATCTATGAATAGGCATTGTTTGGTATTTTATTTGTATAGTTGTATGCCTTTGTTTTTAGTTTGAAAATTTATGAAATAGTAGATTATTGGAAAGAGCGGGTCGGTGCCTCTTGGCAGGTTGTTGCTTGTTAATCACACGAAGTTAGTGCCTCCTGTGAGTGGGTGCTCACAAAAAAATATGTAATTAAGTGGGTTCTTAATTTACATCATAAACAAACAACAAATTGGTGGTTTTCTCCCTCTGGGTTTCCATTGAAAAACATTGTGTCAAACGTGTGTTGCTCATGTGATTGTTGTTTGAATATGTGTGTCTGAAATATTTTTGATTCATTGTTTTGTGAATGAATGCTCTCATAGGTTAAATAACATAATAAGGGACTGTAGGCATAATAAAAAAAAATAGTTTCTTAATTACTAATTCACCCCGCAGCAATTCCTTATTTCAACAATTGGTATTAGAGGGAAGTTCCTTCAATAATGGTTTAAGCACTGGAAGGTAGATCTATAAGGACTTATGTAGAGGCGAGAGAGTCAAGAGGGTTACTAAAGAATAATACCAGTATTTGATGGAACCAACTCTGCTTTTTTGAAAGCTAGAATGGAAGCATATCTTATGTCCCTGCGAGTAGATGTTTCGATTCCAATACTAGTAGACTACAATGTCCCTGATATTCCTCCCACTGATGCAAATGGTAAAAAATTATACGTGAATAATGCTAAAGCCAAGAATGCTATTCTCTTTGGTCTTAGTCAATAAAAACTTGTAAAAGTTATTCATTGTAAATCTTCTAAGGAAGTGTGGGTAATGCTTAACAAAATTCATGAAGGAAATGACAAAGTCAAGCAAGTGAAACTTCAGACTTTCAGAATGAGGTTTGAAATCATCAGAATGGATGAGAATGAAAGAATAGTAGAATACTTCATCAGAGTGGATCAAGTGAGTAATATGATTAGAGGACTTGGTGAAGAATTCAAGGAAGATATGATTGTTCAGAAAATATTAAGATCTCTACCCATGAGATTTCATGCCAAAATCTAAGTTGTTGAAGAAATGGATATCTTAAAGGATATCAAGATGGATCAGTTGCATGGTACTCTCATAGCCTATGAGATGAGAGTAGGAATAAAAAAATATTAACCATAAGAAGAGTCGTTGAAAGTATCCAGAAAGGGAAAGGAGCACAAAGATCATCAAGACTACTCCAGTGGTGAATATGGTAAGGAGTTGGCTAAACTAGCTAGAAAATTGAAGCATGGCTCACGAGAATATAAAGGGAATTTTCCCTTTAAGTGTTTTGACTGTGGAAGAGTTCAACATTTCTCTTCCAAATTCTCTTATAAAGAAACTATTGAAAGGGAAGAGGATCTGAAATTTGAAACAAATCTTCAGCACATCAGAAGAAAAAACCCTATAAGAAGAAGGGGTTCTACTCCAAAGAGGATATATCACCACTAGAGTCAGACTTTGAAAACTCATCCAAGAATGAGTTAGATAAATATCTTCTTATAGCATTTGAAATGGATTCCAAAAA